>JBBMKD010000101.1:3171294-3216846 GCA_037834095.1 Argya squamiceps
GGCTATGACCTCCACAGCTGCTTTGTGCCGTGCACAGCCCAGCGCCCTGCAGCGAGGAAGAGGAGGGTTTCCATGCCCCAGAGATGTGTGCCAAAGCCAGGGCACTCCAGGGGTGCTGCAGTCAGGTTGTGGGCCTGGCTGAAGCAGAATGGAAGATCAGCACTGCGTTTTTTAGCCAAGGCCCTTGTTTTTGACATGCCTTCTCCACCATGAGGGACCCATTCTGCTGGTGTTCAGGGCTGTTCACCAGCCAGCTTTGTCACCAAGTCCGCCCTCAGGGGTACTGCTCAGTACCTTCAGATCTGCTGGGTCTGAATCTCAGGCAGAAGTGTGGCCAACGGCGTGGAAGAAGAAAGGAGAACTCCCACACGGATAACAACCAGGTTTTATTCCACCCAGAGAGCTGCCGACGTTGGAAGAGAGGCCTTGCCCTTGGGTTTCTCCTTAACTGCAAGGAGCACATAAAGGGCCATGGCGATCTAGACCCAGTCAAAGAGGGACAGGGGCGTGACCGAGAACAGGGGACACTTAACAGAAGAATAGAAGATGGAGGGAACCCGTGAACTGTCCAAATCACCGTGCAGCCTCACCTGAATTTTCCAGGCTTCTGGACGGAATTGGCAGGGTGATTGACAGGACCCACCACCTGGGAAAAACCGAAAGGCAGTTTGCTCATGAGGATACAGGGACAAATATTATAAAACGAGGAACATAGGCTTGCAGGATTTGGCAACACTATTTATTTAAATAGATGATGATGTTGTTAGTTAGAGGAAAAGACTTTAGATAGAATTCTTTATTACTCAGGGTAGATAGTTATTGTTACTAATATAGCACAGTATGTTAACTAGAGATTGATGTTACCCATCCTTGAGCAAGGAGGGTCTCCTGGTTTTAGTGTTTAGTTGAGTTTTTAGTGTTTAGGTGTGTTTAGTTTTTAGCTGAGACCGGTTTGACCAAACTATTGTGATATGTGTTTTAAAATACATTTGTGTATTAAGGATGTTATATGTCATAACTTAAAACTGTTCTAGAAGTTTAGATTTTTAAAAATTGTAAAAGTTGTCTCTGACTGCCAAGACCCATTTGCAACTCTAAAGGCTCTCAGACAATAGCAGGGCGAACCCAAAATTTACAACAGAAAGAACAGGGCTGAGCAGGAGATGTTCACTATGGTGGACCCACAACTTCTCCGATGATCAATGCCTGACATGGATCTTGGTGGGGAGAACCCGGAGATTGCCCAGATCAGCATCCCAATGCCCAGTTCCAGGAAGGAACGTGGATTAAGGGCCGTCAACTGTGCCAGGAAAAGCTTTCAAAAACCAAACAGCGAAAGAAAGATGAGCATGAATACGCACACTGGACAAAGGCTCACAATCAACTGGCCTCAGGGCAGAAAAACTGTATAAAAACTGTACCCTGAGTCTCAGAGTGTGTGGATGGAGAAGGGTCAGCTCCGTTGAGGCTGCTGTCCCTGTGTTCACCCAACCTCAATCGATGTTGCATCCTTTTATTGTGCCTGATTCAAATTGATTTCAAATGGCAAAATAAAATACTTGATATCAAATTGGCTCCTAATCATTTATAACATTAGCTCCTAATAATTTATAACACTATCCCACCCACCTCTGCCACTGAAAATGTCAGGATAAATTAAGTTCTCTACTGTCAATTTTACTAGCAGAAAGCATTATCACTTTATTGCAGTGCTCCTCTAAACATGCACATACTCTCAAAACTTTTCACTCTTTCCACATTTTAGCAAAGCAATAAATTGTTGTTTGTTTGCTATAAATTGCATAATGCTCTTCATTAATTAGTGTTCTGTCTTTTATTGGTTCTTGGCTTTTTGCTTCTCCTGCTAATTAGTCCACATTTTCAGTCCTTTTATTATCTTTTTCCCAGGTAGAGAGAGGTACTGCGTTTTAAACTCAGACGGAAATTGAGCACCACGCAGCTGCTTGCTCAACCAGCTCTTCTTCCCTCCACTACAGTGGTGGAATGGGGAGTTTTGAAGTAAAACTTGTGTGTCAAATTATAACAGCTTAATAATTGAAAATACAGTAAAACAGAACAATAGTAGTAATCAATATTGATAATGAAAAGGAACCAAACGAGTGATGCACAAGGCACACCACCTGCAGACTGATGCCAGAGCTCCCTTCCCAAACCAGGATCAGCTGCCCTTGTGGGCAGCTCCTCCCGGTTTAGATACCAGGCATGATGTTCTGTGGTGTGGGTGACCCTTTGGGCGGTTCAGCTCACCTGTCCCAGCTGTCCTCTCTTCCAGTTTCTTTTGTGAACTTCCTCACTGGCAGAGCAGCAGATGAGGCAATAAAAAGTCCTTGACTCAGGATCAACATGACGCAGCAAAACTCAAAGCTTCAGTGTATTATCAACACCATTCTCATTCTGAATCCAAAGCACAGCACTGTTACAGCTACTGAGAAGAAATTTACCCTAGCTGAAACCAGGGCAATGGGATTACTGAAAAATTGCTTTGTTAGTTCCCTCTTTATCTCAGAGTTCTGCACAATGGCCTTGTGGTTCATAAATTCTGCATTCCTTGTGTTCAGCTCCAGCAATAAATCCTTCTTCCAGGTCTGAGACCACTGAAGCATATCAAGTTGATTTACATTTGTTAAAGCATCAGGAATTTTCCCAAGCTGTGTTCCCACTGTCGCAGCTTATGACAAACCCTGCTAAATGTTGGCTACAGTGGCATATGACAGAGTGGAAAACTACACTGCTTATGATAAATTAAAACAAGTAATTAGAAAACTTAATTAAAGCAATTAATTAGAAAAGGTATTAGTAAAGTTATACCATTTCCAACACCATGAGGACATGGTAGATACTCCTTGATCTGAGGGCAGGAGCAGCAAGGATGTCCAGGCCTTCATGTGGAAGTGAGTCAGAAGTGTCACGTGGAAGAAACCAAAGAGCTGCTAACATCTTTTTCAGCAGCAAAGCATATTTTGCAGAATAAACCTGACAAAACATAATCTAAAAAAGTGACCAGGGATCCCAGGAAGCAGATCAAGGTCAACTAATTTTTAATTATGATGATCTGGACATGAACAGGGAAAATCATTTATCTTCACTCTAGGCAGCATGAAGGAATGTTTTCATGTAGCAAGCAGAATAAAATGATGGAAAAAACCCCAAACTGAGGTGGGCTAACAGTCAGTGGACTCTAGTTTTTCAGAGTACCACCATAACAGATTTTAGAATTGTGGATAAGTATGATAAACCAGTGTGGCAACTCTGTCATTAATTTGGTTGCATTATGAATTAATAGTAATTACAGCAAAGCAAAACCAGATCTTGTATTTCTGTAGGATATCTGGGTTCATACAGAAATGCTCTCCAAGTTATGTAAAACTAGAGATGGCTGTGAGTCAACTCATACATATGCATCATATTTATCCAATAGCTATTCCTTATTGCTCCAATCAGCACAAGCCAGTCTCAGTGGACTTTATAAATACATATAAATAGTACAAAGAGCTGTGGAAAAGCTTCTCTTCAGCTTCACTGCACAGTGCTCAGAGTTGAAAGCTTTTCTGGAGACCTCATAATTTAGGGTTTTTTCCCTTCCTCTTCTTCCACCACATCCACAACAGGTAACAGTGAAACTACCTTTGTTATATTCAAATGTTGCTACTGATGATTTTGGGGCTTGAACTGATTAGTTCATAAAAAGATATCTGCTGTATTTTTTTTTCTTTTTTCTACAGGGTAAAAATGGTAGCTGAGCATTTGAGGACAGTACTGAATATGCAAACTTTGAAGGCAATGCTATGAAAGAAGAATCAGTCAAAAATAAACACATAAGACTGCCTTATTTTCTTTAGAAACTTTTTAGAATCTGTTCAGAAGATCTTTTCAAAATCTGCTTACTTTCTAAATTCTAGTCATCCTTTTGTCTGTTCAAGCAGGCAGTTGTGTTTTGATTGCAAATTTCCCTGGCTGTTTGCAGCTTCATCAGCTGCTGAACACTAAAAGGAAGAGAGTTCTACAAGGCACCAAAGAAGGATGATCCTTGGGAACCTCAGTGGATTGAGTGAATTCAGACTCCTGGGTTTTCCTGAAATCTCTCATTTGCACCCTTTGCTCTTTGTAGTTTTATTATCTCTTTATATCCTCACCTTGATGGCTAACACAGTGATAGTTTTCATAATAAACAGTGACAATACCCTTCACACCCCCATGTACTTCTTCCTCACCCAGCTGTCCTGTTTGGATATCTGCTACTTGTCAGTCATTATCCCAACTATTCTGGAGAACCTGCTGGTGGGAACAGTAAGTATTTCCAGGACAAGATGTGCATTGCAAATGTTTTTCTTCCTTTTCTTTGGAGTTGCTGAATGCTTTCTCTTGGCTGCCATGTCCCTGGATCGTTATTTTGCCATTTGCTACCCCCTGCATTACACAATCATCATGAGCACCAGGGTCTGCAGGAGCCTGGTGGCTGGGAGTTACATCTGTGGAGCTGCTGTGGGCTTGGTTCACACCCTCACAACGTTCAGCTCACCCCTGTGTGGCTCCACCATCGACCACTTCTTCTGTGAGATTCAGCCTTTCCTGGACCTGCACTGCGGCAACACTTTCCTGAGAGAAATCCAAGTCATTGTGGTGGCTGTCTTTGCTATTCTCAGCCCTTTCCTACTGATCATTTATTCCTATATTCGTATAATTTCCACAATTTTTCACATGGCATCAGCTGAGAGCAGGCAGAAAGCGTTTTCCACTTGCTCCTCACACCTCTTGGTTGTGGCTCTTTTTTATGGCACTGCAAGCACCATGTACCTGAGGCCAAAATACAGCTACTGTGCATCTGCGGATAAATTCCTCTCACTTTCCTACTCTGTGGTGACTCCTCTGTTGAATCCCATCATTTATAGCTTGAGGAGCAAGGAGGTGAAAGGAGCCCTGAAGAAAAAATGGAGAAAAACTAATTTAGTGTGGAAATGAAAGAAAATGTTTGCCTTGTTTCAGGTGTTTGTTAGTGGTGTTTTTCACTCTAAATTCTTGTTCAGTAAAATTAATTTCCAGATACACTTCAGCTTCTGGGGAGGAAAGAGGGAGAACAGTGTAGATTTTCAACTGTATGAGGGAGTGTTAGAAGCTGTGTCAACATTTTGGAAGGAAACTTCTTCCACATACTTAAGAAATTCTCAAATAAATAAACTTTTTTTTTCTTTTTATTTTCCTTGCTATTTTTCAGAAACTTTAAAATTGTGTTTTACATACTTCTGACTTTTTGAACAAAAGAGTAATATTCAGGAGCCTGATGTCACTGAAAGAACTGAGAAGAAGAAGTTTTCAACTGTTTGCATTTATTTCCTGGAAATGTTTAGTAAATTTCTTTGGGGAAAGGAGAGGACATAATTCAGGCTATAATGTGGAGCCCAGGATATTAATGAGTACTGATTATTAATTCTGACATTGTTATTGGGAAGAAAAACAAACAAGGTGTGCAAAATTGCATTCCTGCCCCACAGCCTCAAAGATATTTCTTTTAATTTGAGAGTCATTGTTTTAAACATGTTAGACCAAGTCTAGGCATTTGAAGAACCTAACCACTGTAATGCTCTGTAACTGTTAATAAAATTCTTTATATTAAATCCTCAAAGCTTAAATGATATTGGAAAGTTAAGGGCATTAATTACTCCTTAAATTAATCCTTCATTCCTGGAAATAATTGTAAATATAAATATCATAAACGTACGGTGTTCTTAATTTGATGTCATATGAATTCTTATCTTGAGAGTTTGTTATTCCACAGAAAAATTATAAGGTATAACTCTGCAGAAACTTGACATGTTTGGTTTTAATCACATCTTATTTTGTACCAAAGGAATTTATTAAAACAGAAAAATGTAGAATATTTTTCAGCATTAATTAAAACAGAAAATGAACCACCAATAAGGGATTTACTTAATCATCTTTTCAAATCTCATCTCTGATTTAAAATTTAAGAGCATATTTGAGACATATTTTCTATCACTGTTGATGTAAGTAGAAAATAATGTACCATATGACTTGAAGGATTTATACTGAGGGGATGTTTAATTTTTTGCTCATGATGGAGGGCAGGTTTGATGTTCTAATTATATATTTTTAATATTTTAATGATATATTTTTTTGTATTTCTCATTATATCATTTTTATACTTGAATTATATATATTTTTATATATCTTATCTACTTTCTCTGTACCAAAGATAAGGAGCAGTGATTCAGTGGTAGTTGTTAAAGGTTGGAAAAATAGAGATTTTAAGAAAAAAGCAGAAAATCTGTTGTTTGGGAACAATTTATTTCACCTTGGACTTGCCACATGTACTCTGTGAATGATGGTTTTGACATCTATCAAGTGATTTTTAGCAGGGATTCCTAATAATTAGGAATGACACTTCTGACATACAACTGGGAGCCACAGCGGCTGTAAGAGACACTCATTATTTTAGAATGGCATTTGTGAGGCAGGTGCAGCACTCCTGGACATGTAAAATTATGCTAAACATTTAATTTAGTCATTAGCTTAGCCAAATGTCCACATTTGAAGTTGTCACTATGGCCTGTAGATGCCAGCTACACTTTGCAGCAGATTTGGTCACCAGATCACATTAACTTTTGGTTAGTCATGACTGTAGTGGGAATTTAGACACCTGCAAATTGATATCTGGGTCTAGAGTCAGATTAGATTATTCCAAATGATTGATATTTATGTGCCCAAACTGTCACAGGATAAAGATAAACCACACACATAAAAGCTCAGGTTCTCCTTTTCCAGGCTTGACTCAACAACAGCCTAAGGCAGAGTTCTGTTAATATCTCAAACACCCTGGGAAAGTCTTCCTGATATTCAGGTGGAATTTCCTGTGCATCAGTTTCTGCCTTTCATCCTTTTGCTGAGCAGAGCTTGGTCTGACCACTGCCACAGGGTGAGGGGGAGCCTCAGGCCAGCCCTGCCTCAGCCTCAGATTTTGGAAACAGCTTAAATATAAGGAATCACTCTGGCCTGCAACTTTTAATGGTGGCAAATCAGGTCTGTTTATAAAAATGAATTATTTATTAAACAGGCAAGAGATAGCAGATGAAAGATCTTGATCAGATTTCCTTAGTACACAGTATAAACCTAAAGAACTACTAGTATAACATAAAATATAACTACAGAATAACATAAAATAGTGCACTGTATCAAGGCAGCTGTACTAAAGCTAGCAAAAGAAATAGAATTGATTAAGAATCAAATGTAACTTAGCACTGAAATGATAATAATATACATATTCCTGCACTTAACCCCATTGGAATAACCACAAAGCGGTGTCCCTATTCATGGGGGAAACTCCACACATTTCCATGGAAGGTATAGAAGATTTCTGCTTTGTGAAAATTTGGTATAGTTTCATAAAGTTTGTACCATTCAAATTCTTAAATTATCATATTGTTAGGACATTTTTTCAGCAAATAATATAAGACAGCAGAAGACAAATATAATTGCAGACCCTAATCTGTGGGGACCATTTGTAAATTTGCAAACTGATTTTATTGAGATGCCTAAATACTCTCATTTTGAGTATGTCCTTGTCAATTTTGATGTGTTCTCAGGATGGCAAGAAGCCTGTGCTTGTAAACATGCACATGAAAGGACAGATGAAAAGCAAAAAGTTGAAAAAGGAGTTGCTAATAAAAGAAATTTCTGGGTTTAGCAGTCTCTAGCTAAGGAGACCCGTTTCATGGCGTGATGTGCGTGCGTGTCAGAAACCCAGCTTGTCTTCCAGCTCTCACTCCAAACCAGTAAGATGTTTTTGGGCAGTTGGGAGATGCCAGATCAGCATTAACCCCATGGGACCAAACCAACTCTGTACAGGAGAGCTTTGTCCTGTCTGAGTTATCTGACTGTGTAACAAACAACAAATAAACTCTTGTGGAGGGGAATGCTCTGCTGCACAACTCCCTGCAGATACTTTTATATGGTGGTAAAATCCCATCTCAGTCTTCCCGGGGCTGACCAGGCCCAGCTTACAGCATTTTTATCTTCTTTTCTTCTGTTAGAGCCAGGATTAAATGCTCGAGAGACGGGGTTCATGTTTGGACTCAGATGTTTATTAATTCTTACCTACAGTACATGCTCACAAGCTGTGAGTTCTAGCTAACAAAGTAGCAAATGGCTCTGTCTCTATCTCTCGACAAGGTCTTTTTAGAATAAATTATCTAATTATGAAATGACACCTAAATTATTTTTACTTTTAACCCAATAACCAACCACCCGTGCTCCGCCATGTGGATTTTTCTATCCAATTACAAAAGACCACCAGACCCATGAAGAAGAAGAAGGTGAAAAAAAAGGACTCAGCCTCTGCCCTAAATACTCCATCTTGCTTTATATATATTCCTATATACTAAAATCTTAAACTCTCAGTTTTCCACCATGTGACATTACACACTTGTATTCAAACTACACATCCATAATCCCAGTGCTGTCACTCCATTTTGGAAGCCTTTTCCAAGGCCTCAGGTCAACTACAGTGTTTTCATGGGGGTCAGTGCCTGTCAGCACAGAAAGTCTAAACTTCTCAGTGCCCAGGGTTCCAACAGCAGCTACCTCAGCCTGTCCTCATGAGAGGGAGTCTTATCACCTTTGAAACCCTGCACTGGACAGTGACAGAATTTGTGGTCATGTGTGTCACTTGTGCTACTCCTGTGGAGAAGTTTCTTTGAAACTGCAGACCTCTGGAGGAGGGCATCTGGCCTGGAGGAGAGGTCTCTGAGGTCAGACCTCACTGTGGTCTTCACCATCCTCCTGAGGGGCAGCAGAGGGGCAGGTATGGATCTCTTCACTCTCATGACAGGACTTGAGGAAACGGCTGGACCTGAGTAAGGGCAGGTTTAGGTTGGATATTAAGAAAGAACTTTTCCACCCAGAGCGTGGTTGAGCACTGGAAGAGCCTCCCCAGAGAAGTGGACTCAGCACCAAGTCCATCTGAGCTCAAGAAGTGTCTGGACAATGCTCTCAGACACGTGTTGTGACTCTTGGGGTGTCCTGTGCAGGGCCAGGAGCTGCAGTGGATGGTCCTGACAGGTCCCTTCCAGCTCAGGATTTTCTGTGGTTCTGGGACCTTGCAGACCCACCTTTCTGACAGCCTGTTTGCCAATGTCCTCACAGAACTGACCTCCTCTGTCACTAGCCCTGGACATAACGGGTGTGATGCCTCAGGTCTCACAGCAAATCTGCTCTGAAACAAGACAATTATTCTTGTGGTAATGAGCAGATTATTTTGACTTTAATTTGGGACAGATCAGGAGCTAACTGCAGCATCTCAGTCTGCAGTCATTGATATAATTATAAGTATCTTGAGTTTACCTTTGTTTCTCCAACTCTTCCCCTGTGCCCTTGCTCACATCCCTTGCTGCCTATTCCCTCTTCTCAATGAAGTTTCTTTCCAAGACACGGAGTTCAGACATCCCAAGGTATCAGAGTTTCACCAAGTTTTAACTAGGCCTTTGTGTTTAGCTGAGTCCCTCCCAGGGGAGACACTGGGCTATAGAGAATTGGGGAGAGGGCCAATCACCAGCTAGGAAAGTTCTGAACCTCAGCAGTTAGTCTAATTGCAGAAGTCCTTGTTAGCTCCAGCTAATTGCTCTTAGCTGTTTACCAAACACAAATATTTCCTTTTCTGAAGGACTGGCAGGATTACATCAAGACAAATCCAGATGAGACTGGGAATACTGCTGTCCTTTGGTGCTACACCCTTGTAACATCAGAGCTGGAGAGAGTTAGGACTTTTTTAAAACTTCAGAACAGCTCCAGGGGCTGTCAGGACTTTGCATTGTGTTCATGAGGACAACATGCACCTGCCTCCTAAGAGGCCTGGTTTACCTCTGCCCAGACATCAACAAATCCCAGGAGCAAGGACCAAAGGGAAGCAAGAATCACTTCCCAGCAAGAGACAGATGATAGGTATTAGTGCTGGCTGGTGTAAGTTCCTTTAACCAAAGCTCTTGCTCAAAAATTTAAAAACACATGTAGTGTAAAACAAAAATATCTCTAACAGAACAAGCAGGGTATGATGTCCTCCTGTATCTTGTAGTGTAAAACATCAATGAGTGTCCTGGAAACACAGACTAAACCTCCTCTTTCTCACCATTACCCCTACATAAAAAATCAGATTAAAAGATTTCCTCTCTTAGCAATTTACTCATTCCCTTTTTCTCACCAGAATCTCCATACAAATCCCATACAGAATCTCCATAAGGGGCTTTTACTGCTGAGCTGTGCTTGCACAGAGCCAAGGCCTCTTCTGCTCCTCATGGAGCCCTGCTGGCAAGGAGGGGGGAAGGAAATACAGCTGGGACAGAGGGATGTTCCACACCACAGGACATCATGTGCAGTATATGGAGTAGAGGAGGAAGAAGGGGAATGGTTGGACTGATGGCATTTGGCTTCCCAAGTGTATATCCAATATGTATACTTTCCTATATATATGTGTGTGTGTATATATATATATATATATATGAATAAAATTATACATAATATATACACTACATATAATACATATAATATTATATTAATTATAGTATAGCACAGTATCGTGTGTATATATATATATATAAAAATTATATTATATTGTATATATAATATTCCAGTATATCCATTGGCCTTGGATATATTCCTCATCCTTTTCTTTCTCTGCTGCCCACATTAACTCTGCTCTGGCCTTACCCATTTTTTTATCCCTTCTCTGGCTCATTTCAGCACATCTAGTTAACCTATGGATGTGGCCCTTCCAAACCTGGCAAAGCAGCTTCTTCTCCAGTGAAGACATTTGATTCTGGTGTCATTCCTGACCTTTGGCACTAGATCACTGTTCCAGAATTCTCCATGTGTTGTTCTGTTGTTCTGGCTTTGCCTGCCCACTTTAAGACATGTCTGTCTCCTGCTCCATCTACATTTGCCCCACCATGGACAAGTGTTATTCCATCAAGTATCATGGCCTTTTCCTTGGCACCCTCAGCCTTCAAAGTCACCCAGCCATCTGCCCTGTGCTGTACATTTCCAATGGCCTTTCCACCACAAGTAATGCCAAATTTTGCTGCCCACTCCTCCAGCTGAGTCCATCATAGATCCATGGATCTATCTTGGAAGGATCCATAGATCCTTCCAAGCCTTGCTCCCTCCTTTTTCTCCTAACAGCCTAGAAAATTACACTGGATTAAAACTTACCAAAATCAAGGTTCTGTTCAGCAAATGGAACTGTGGAACTCAGTGTCACATGTGCTCTGCTCTGTTGACAACCACACATCCCAAACCCTTTGCAGTTCTTCACAGACAATTTTCAGTGTGCATCTGCAGTGTGTTCCTTCTGACGTTTTGCTGTGTGGAGAAAACTGTTACCAAAATCTCTAGGTACAGATCAGGAAAATGGCCTTAAACATGTTCACATGTCAGAGGTTACCAGGGACACAAGAGAGGTCCTACTTGCCTGAATAAACTGTCTGGGGCAAGTGGCTGCAGGAGTGCACAGCAGGAAGAAGTGTATTTAGGGGAGGGTGTCAGTGTCTACAGAACAGTCTGTTCCAGCTTTATGAGTTAATCACATCTGAATGTTCCTCCACATTTGCCTGGGAAGTCAGCAACAAAGGATCTTTGATGATTTTGACTGTAGGAGGCTCTAAGATTCACTTGGGGATATTTACCAAAGCACTGGAAGATGTAAATCTGGCCAAGGACAAAAAAAGTTTCTATAGGAACAGCAGCAATAAAAGAAGGACCAGGGAAAATGTGGATCCTGTCAGGAAGGATATGGGGCTGAGGTACCCAACAACTTTTTTTTGCCTCATTCTTCACCTGCAACTGTTCCAGACACACCACATGAGCTGCAGGAAGTTAAAAACAGGAATTAGGGCAATGAAAAATTTCATGCTGTAGAATAAAACTGGGTCTGAGCACTTAAGAACCTGAAGGTTCACATGCCCATGGGGTCTGACAAGATAAACCTCTGGGTCTGGGGGCACTGACAGAGGAAGAGGCTGAGCCACTGTGAATCAGTTTGAGAATTCACAGCAGTCCAGTGTAGTTCCCATGGACTGGCAAAGGGGAAACATAACTCAAATATTATAAAAGGGATATTAGGAAGACACAGGGAACTACAGGCCAGTCAATCTCACCTCAGTGACTGGCAAAATCTTGGAGCTCCTAGAAATTGTGCAAAGGTACATGGAAAATAATGAGGCAATTAGTGACAGGCAGCATGGCTTCACTAAAGGCAGATTGTACCTGAAAAATTTGGGAGCCTTTTAATTAAAATTGAATTAAAGAAATACGGTTACACTAATTAATCTAATTTTGTATGTAGAGTGGTAGGGAGAAACCTCCTTGACTAAAGATTGATTATTTTCTGTATAATTAAATTAGGGCCAAAAGGTCATGCTTACAGAATATTTTAATCATCATAATAGTTGTGCTGATAATGTGTGTGGGGACACAGCAGTGGTGAACAAGGGAAGGGCAACAGGCATCAGCTCCCTGGACTTGTGCAGAACATCTGCCATCCTTGTCTCTCAACTGGAGATGGATCACTGGGATCACTGGTGTGGAAGGAACTGGCTGGAAGGTCACACCCAGAGAATTGGGGTCAATATTGGTTGTCCAGCTGGAGACCAGGAGAAGTGATCCTTGCCCTCAGCTCAGCCCTGATGAGGAGCTGTGTTCTGGGCTCCCCAGTGCCACGGCTGGGCTCAGCATTAATTCACACAGAGGGACCCGGGCAGGCTTTGGAGATGGGCCTGTGCCAATCTCGTGGTCAGCAAGGCCACGTGCAAGGTCCCACATGTGGGTCAGGGCAATCCCCAGCACAAGAACAGTCTAAGTGACAATGAATTGACACTGACCCTGAGGAGGTAGATATGGGGGTTTGGGGATGGAGAAGCTCAACGTGACCTAGAAATGCATGCTTGCAGCCCACAAGGCCAGTTTCCTCCTGGTCTGGACAAAAACATGACCAGCAAGTCGAGGGAGGTGTTTGTACATTAATTCATGCCAAGCCTGCTCCTCAGGCTCATTCAGTCACATGCTGTTGATGTCTTGGGAAAGCTGATCTGAAACAGAGACGGGACAGAGCTAGTGAATGAAGTAGGCATTTATTGAAAGGCCTTTAGGGTAGACCTTGGGCAGGACAGGGCCTGACCAGGGCTACACCCAAGGTGGACCCAAAATAGTGACAAAATGGCTGCCCAGTCATGAGATCTTACATTTTTATAAGTTTTGGCCCATTTGCATGTTGGGATTTAATTGTCCAATTACAGCTTCAGGTTGTGAGGTCCCACCCTTCTTGTTCCTCCCTTCAGCCACCCTTCTTTGTGCTTTTGGGCCTGAAAGTTGTCCTTGGTCTCCAGCAGGAAAAGGATTTGTTTTGTCTCCCTGCTCTGTGAAGAGCTGAGTGACACTTAATATGAGGCTCAGAACTGCACCCCTGGGCAGCACAGAATCTGAAATACAAGAAAGCTAAAACTTAAGGCATTACTGTCACCAAGAATTTCCTGATGTCTGACAACAGTGAAACATCTTCTTTGATCTGGTACATGCACAGTGTAACTTCTGCTTAACTTCTCCTTTTTTTGCTGAGTAACCCTGGTGCAACAGGGCTGGGGAAAATTGTTTCAAACTGCTGCTGTTTCTGCTGGCTCCCGGGCAAGGAGTGGCTTGCAATGAAAGCTACAGGCAGCAGATGGGAGCAGCAGCCTGGATTTGCTGAATTTGCACTGCAGGCACCACCTGGAGAAGAGACAGGAATGCCAACTGCTGGAGCTGCTGCTGTGGAAGGAGGAGTTGTGGGCAGGCTGTGTGGGGGTGGTTCTTGCAGAACTGTGTCAAAGCACTGCTGGAGGCATTTCTGGAAAGGGTTTTGTATAGAGCTGGAAAATTCACTGGCAGTGGAGAATAGTGTGGTAAGACTGACCTGTCTCCTTAGTTATTCACTTCTGCATCACAGTTAACCTGCTCTGGCTTCACATTTTGCCCACTACCCCAATCTAAAGATTGCTACCCTGTTCTGGTACATGGATTTCCATTATTTAACCATGTCCATAAAAATCCTTTTAGAAGCCTGGATTTGCTGTGCCCTGGTCCTGTCAAACCTGACCCACAGCATGAATCTCTATTTAGAGGCCACAACTTCCATGCTGAGCCACTGATTTACCATGCTAGAGGCTGGGTCATCACAGACTGATCCATTCTGACTCATCACTGACTTCCTGGCCTGCTCCACCTTATCAGCTTGGCACTGGGCCTGTCCCATCCACAGCCAGTCCTTCTGCATTCACCAGCTGCCCTGGTCTGCTCTGTCAGAGTTCCACTGCCTTGGACAGGTTCAGCCACCTGCCTCCTCCTCCTGCAGGTGCTAATTAAAATGCACAACCCCCTGCTCCCTCAGTGAGAAAACTTATTCTTGGGAATTCTTTTGGGTGCATCACTCTGAATTTCCTTCAAACATTTGGATGACAGAGTCTAGCAGGGAGTGAACCTGACCTCTGACCATGAACCAGCCATGGTTCCTGTTTTGTGTTTCCTGACTACAAATCCACCCGTATTTCACATTCCTGCAAATATAAAGAAGTTTGTCATGGATTTGTAGAGATTTGTAAAGGCTCTAAGTAGAGGGTACAACCTGATATGTGAAACAAGCACCAATTTAATGTACCAATGTTAAGATCCCTGAGGAGCAGTTTATAAAGGCATCTTCATTCTCCTTCAAGAAGTTCTAAGGCTTCACAAGCCTTTGTCTTACAGTGCCAATACTCAGTGTCAGCTGTTAAACACCAAGGATTTCTGATGTGAATGTAACTCAGTGACACATCCCAGCTCATCCTCGCACATCCCTGCTTGGCCTGACATGATGGTGTCAGCCCTTTGTCCCTTCCTCCCAAGCAGAACCACTCACTACCACCTCTAAACATCCTCTGGGATGTACTGGGTTCTTACTGCTCTTCCTGTGCAAGAGGTGGGAAATACCACAGGAGTGAGTTACAGCATCCACAGCCCATTCCATCCCTGATAATGGAAGGCCTTGGCATGGTCAGCAGGCCTGACTGTGTGTGTCAGATTGTCCAGGAAGCCAAACCATCTATGGGCCTTTCAAGATTGATTTCTTATTGCCAGTGGGACCAGATGTTGGAAGCTAATAAGGCTAAATCTCACAAGAAATCTTTGTACTTAATATGTCTTATAAGACTTAATATGTTTTAGAAGTTAAATTGCAACTCAGCACAGACTCTCTATTACACCATCCCTTCCAACCATTTGACTGAATGGAAATAATAGAAAATTACATTTACTCTGGCCTAGTCTGTCCTGCTGCACAGTGTTACCCTGGCCCAGGTACAGAACTCTGCTAAGTCTGTTCTGTTCATGCAGTTGCAGTGCATTTTGCCATGACCCACCCCCATTAACCCTCTTTCCTGGCCAGGTTTAACCCCAGCACTAGGCAGGAATTTACACAGTGCAAAGATCAGCCCAATTTTCTTACCTTGCTCAGATGAGGGCTACTGAGACAGAGCATTTGGGTAGTCCTTATTCACAGTTGCCAGCTCAGCTCTTCTCTGTGCCTTGTGTGTTCACTCCTGTCTGGGAAGGTGCTGGGAAGCTTGTTTCCATTTCCAGAGGCTTTGGGCAGGGAAGCTCCATGGGTAAGGGAGATCTTCCAGTCCTCAGGGTGTTCCAAGGAGTGGGGCTGTGGAACCTGTGGAGGTCTTTGTTCTCCACTGGGAAGTGGGAGTGGGACCCCTGCAATGTCCTGTCTCCCAGGGTCAAGTTTCACATGTTAAACCCGTTTGGCAGTGGCAGAGAGTGACTGAGAAATCAGATAGCAACAGAGGATTAAATCTTTCAGAGGGGAAATGCTGCAAAAAGAATATTAAATTACACCCTCACTTAATTCAACACTATGATTTCATTGGGCCATCATCATCTGTGCTTTCTGAAGTGATTCAAAAGGACTGGTTCATACCAGAACTGACTTCCTCTGCGTCTTACAACTCAATCTCTGTCCTGTTCCATTAATCTAAGATTATTTGATGACTTTTTCCTGAGTATGATAACTCAGTTCCCCAGAATACTTCAACTGAACTTTTACATCAGTCTTTATCTGAAAACTCATCATATCACACAGATGCCTCTTGTCTGACTTTTTCCAGTAAACTTTTACTACCCAGTCTTTGGACAAACCACATCTGAGCATGATCTTATCTTCTTGTTCTGTTTTTAAATCTAGGAAACCACTCTTAAGGAGTACAACTGCAATAAAGCAGATAACACCATTAAAAACCAGACAAGATTTATGGAGCAAAGAGCAACACTTTCATAACAGATATTATGACAAATTTATAACCCAGACAAATGAGAGGTAGTCCCATCCACTTCACCCTCCTGCATAGCCTGGTTTGCTCAGGTGGCCTCAGTATGGCTCAGCCACGCTACCCCCTGCTCTGATTTGGGATTAACTTTGTTAAATTGCATTTTTACAATATTATATTTCAATGGAAGCACTTTCTCTGGTCCCTTTGACAATCTAAGTTACCCATTCATGACAGGAGTAAGCAGGAATAACAGATGGGCTTCTCTTGCTCCTGTGGCCTTTCAGTGGCCCACAGCAGCACAGGGTTATGATTGCAGCTGTGTGACAGGATTGGTTTGCCCCAATTTTTTTCTTGTGTACATAATTTTCAGTTATTTGTCTATTCTCATTTCAACTGAGAGTGATAGAAAGCTTTAATGAAGTCCTTCAGCTAATGATTACATCATTAAAATATTGCTGTAGCTGAAGATACAACTAATACTGAAAAAGGAAAGTTGAAAAACTTCAAATATTATTTAATTTTCTTTTGATAGTCCACATACATTTAGGATTTGTAGAATCACACATGTTTTTAATTAATCAGATAGTTCTATAACTTGAACAATGAGGAAGGGGCTTTCATTTTGTCAGAAATTAAGGAGTAAATGATTGAAGCTTACTAGTTCAAATTCTTAAATCATCATATTGTTAGGACATCTTTTCAGCAAATAATATAAGCCAAAATTTGCAAACTGACTTTATTCAGATGCCTAAATGCTGTAATTTTGAGCATGTCCTTGTCAATTTTGGTATGTTCTCAGGATGGCAAGAAGCCTGTGCTTGTAAACATGCAGATGAAAGGACAGTTGAAAAGCAAAAAGTTGAAAAAGAAGTTGCTAATAAAAGAAATTTCTGGGTTTAGTAGTCTCTAGCTGAGCTTATGGGTTTTCCCAATAACTCTGAGGGTCCAGTCCTTGTAGAGGAGTGGCTAAAATCAATTAGTGAGGCAGCATGATCAAGTGTGTCTTGAAAAGTCAAAAAAGTTTTAATAAGGAAAGAAAATAATACAAACACAAAGGCAAAGCTGAACACAGTATAGAGAGAGGTCCCATACTTGCTACAACACCTCGAAAGAGTGGAGCTTCTTTGTTCTCTCTCTTTAGTACTTAATATTTCGGGTGGGCTATTTGGCTCTTGGCCCAATTAGATCAGCAACAGGCTTGGAGTTACACTTTCCCAGCCCAATCCATGCTTCTGTGCTGGCACTGAGCCAATTACAGTGAGAAGGGCACAGAACTTTCTAATTAAACTTCCTAAAACGTCTAAAGGTAAACTGAAACTCTTTCCCTCTTTGGAAACACCTGCTGGGGGTGTGGGGTGCATGCCAATATAAGGTGACCACTTCATGGGCTGAGTCGTGCAGAAAATGTGTGCAGTCCTACAAACAGAGGGAAACTTCCTTTTCCCATTACCCTCAGTTTAGTGGGGCTGTAAAGAGGGAAGGCTTCACATTCTTTGTTTCAGGAGCTTGCCTCTGTCATTATAATTCAGGATGGCTCGTGTAACAACATGTAGAACTCTGATTCTTCACAGGGCTTATAGCAAAGTTTACTGAAAGGCAGATTCTTTTATACAGTGTTTTGGTCCGATGAATAGGATTGGTCCTTCAGGGCACTACTTTTTTGTAAACATCTCTACCAGTAAACAAGTAGGAAAAACAGCAGGCGTCAGGAGGAGGAGATCTACAGGGATTGTTTATAGGGGTTGTTTTGGGTTCCTCCTCACGATTTCCCAGGCCAGACTGAGAGAGTTTTGTCCTTGGCTTGCCCACAGGCTTCAAGGCACTGCCTGGAGCCTAAGAATCCATGTTCTGACCACTGTCAGTTCTCACATGCCTCAAGCTATGCCTGTGCACAGGGCACATCCTCTTCACCTGGATGGCACTGGAGCTCAGCTCTGTGTCCCAGTAGTACTCTGGGGACAGCAGCCGTGTGGGCCTGTGCTGCAGGAGGTACCTGTTGAGGTGGCTCTCGTGGTGCCACCAGGCCTCAATGCCATTTTTTCTGTCCTCCATCTCCTTCTGAGAACAGGCTCGGGTCAGTTTGTAGACCTCATCCACGCTGCCCCCGTAGAAGCTTGCTGTGTAATGGAAGTCCCCTTGTCCCTCCAGGGTGGCAGCTTGTGACCCTGGGTGTGTTCCATAGGCTCTGTCCTCGTGCTGGGGGGTGACCTGCCAGGAGCTGATGGTGGCCACCAGGGCATCAATGATCTCCACACCAATGTGTGCCAGGAGCTGCACGTTGATGTCCACGCAGTACAGATAATCCACCTCGTGCTGGAGCTGCCTGTGGATGTAGGAGCTGAGGATGTCCATGTGGCTCCTGGGGGTGTCCTGCCTCCTGGGGTCACTCTGGACAGGGATGACAAACAGCTGGTTCTCAGGGGCCATCTGAAGGTGAGAGATCTTCTCGGGCTTGTCTGTGAACAAGTAGAAGTTCACCTGGTGCCCAGCAAGGAAGTACTTGTTGGCAGATCTCACGAACCCTTCTATGAACTGGACATATCTAAGAGACATGGAAAGGAAAAGAATGGAGAGAGGCTCCTCCTGCTGAAGAATGACAGCTTTTCAAGTTAATTTTCTTTGTATTTTTCTATCCGTTGCTCCTTCTTACAATGTTAGTGCTCTTTATTTAACAGAGCTGCTGCTGCCCTTCAAGCCTTCCCCATGCTGCTTTTGTAATCTGAGACCTCTTTGATCTGAAATTTTACCCTCATCAGAAATGAGGATAACTTCTTGTCCCTAAAACAGATGGACTTGAATCCACTCCTCAGGACTAGTCTGTCTACTCATGTTTGAAAGTAGTCCAAGATAATCATGGATGACCTGGGACAAAAGTTTAGGATTTGGGACTTTCTGGGATAATTGTCAGTGCAGAATAGCATTGCCTAAAGTCTGCTTTAGCATAACCCCCAAATCCATCTCAGTAGGCTTCCAAGGGCATTGAAGCATCTCAGGTTCATTAATTCATTTATCTGTGCACATTATTCCACATTTTAGCTTTCACTGTTCACAGAACACGTGCCTCCCACTCAGTGCTGCTCTCTAATATCACTCCATAGTGTAAACACTTCCTCTCATCCCTGCCTTTTACCTGCTCCCTGGCACTCTTTCTGCTCTGGAATATTTTAACTTCCTAGAGAGGATCATAGAATCAACAGGGAATCATGGAATGGTTTGTGTTGGAAGAGATATTAGAGACCATTTCATTCCATGGGCAGGGAGACCTTCCACTACCCCAGGTTGCTCCAAGCCCCATCCAGCCTGGCCTTGGACAATTCCAGGGATCCAAGGGCAGCCACAGCTTCTCTGGGCACCCTGTGCCAGGGTCTTCCCACCCTTACAGGGAGGAATTTCTTCCTAACTTCTGATCTAAATCTACCCTCTTTCAGTTTAAAGCCATTATTCCCCATTCTGTCACTACCCATCTTTGTAAAAATTCCCTCTTCCACTTTCCTGTAGGGCCCCTTTAGGTACACGAGGGGCTCTAAGGTCTTCCTGGAGCCTTGTCTTCTCCAGGCTCAACAATCCCAAGTCTCTCAGCCTGTTTGCATAGGAGAGGGTCAAAATTATCAGTTAAATAGTTTTGATTGCCTTGAAGTACCTGAAGTAGCTCTAAGATGCCAGTGGAGATAGAGGGAGTATAGCTCTTCACTCAGAAACTCAAAAAAGAACCGCCCCAAGACAACAGTGTGATTAATATTTTCACTAGAGCTAACATTTTACCTTTAAACTCTTACAGAAACCCAATAAAATCTCAGCTCTACAGATTTTTTTTCTATTTTTTAGTGCAGGATAGAGGGAAAGCTTGTTGTTAGAAATGTAGCAGGAGCTTGAATTTTTATTTCAATGGGTCAGAATGCTAGTTATATTTCCAAGGATATTTTTTGTCCTGTTCAAAGCAATGTCCCAGCCAGTTGCCTCACTTTGGAAGGTGACACTCACATGTCACATTTCTCCCAGTCTACTGGGAGATGCTGCTGCTCAAATGAGAATTCTCATCTGCTGCTCAGATGAGAATATGCTGCTCATATTCAGTCTTTGGAATGTTTCTCGCTTGTGCCCCATGAGTAGCATTGCAGCACAACTGCCAGGTGAGAGGTTTAACTATTTGACAAGAAACAAATGACAAACCAATACTTTTCAACAGCAAAAGTGACCACTCCAGTGACCAAGTTCTTCTGCAGATATTGGGCATTCAGGATGTCTCTGCTGAACGTGCCTTCCCAGACAATTGGAGCCAACCATGGTGTCAACACCAGCACATCCTGCCTCCTGCAAGGGGGTGAGAATGAAGGCAGTGTTTAGATGGCCCAGGACATTCATGAAGACAAACACAAACACATACACATTTAGAATGCCCAGGACAATTGTGAAGGCAAACACAAGCTTCTTCAGCACAGATGTCTGAGTTAATCATCCCCATCTGTAGCAATGCAGGATTTAGATGATGGTGCTGCTACCTATTTCTCAATAAGCAGCTCCTTTGGAAAGGCTGCTTGGGGAGGCACTCAGGCCAGGCAGTCAAGTCCACACACCACACACACCATGGCCAGCTCAGCCAAGACAGGCAAGAAGGGCTTTTTTTATGATAAATTCCAGCAAAGGTTTATTCCAACACACCAAAGGGGATCAGGGACAAAAGACCAGGACCATGTGGTGTTCAGGTTAAGTGTGGGGTCAGTGGCCAATGGTCTGAGGGCACAGAGGCCTCAGGCCTCACAGGCCACTGACTTATCATTGTCTTCTGTTTACTGAGTCCAATTGATTGTTTAATTAGAACACTGTCTTCATTTGAATATACCAAAAGGAATCCACCATGTTGGAGACACACAGGTACAAAGGGCAGGGCAAAGGACAGTGCCCCATAGAGGACACGGGGCAGCCACCAGGGATACCACAACCACTGGGGAAACAAGGAAAGGAAAAACCACAAGAATTGGGTGCATCTGGGGAGAGCAGAATGGGGTAGATCACACAGTGTGGCAAAGCACCACGGGGGGAAGTGTTTTCTTTCAGCCTAGGTGCAGACTCTGTGGTGTATTCTTCCAGGGCAAGGCCCTGGGGATTCCCCTGAGGGGCTCAAAGGATTCCATACCCATTTCTCTTTGAAATCACTGGGGGTCAAAAAATTACTGTCAGCAGAATCTGAGGTGTGAGCCACCTTGTCCTGGAGCAGACACCTGAAATAGCTGTCTGTCTGTCCTTGATTTTCACCCACAGCTCCCAATCTGTTCATGGCTGTCATTCAGAGGCAGCTTTTCACAATCCATCCATTCCTTAACACAGAGCACAGCACATCCACCCCATGTTCCCAGCCAGTCTCTTCTGGAAATCTGGCAGCCCTCAGCTGCAGAGTTCCAGATCAGCAGCTCTGCACCATGTTTCTGTGACAGCAATTGCACCACAGATTTGTGATTGCACCACAGATTTCTGCTCCTTCTGCTCATCGCCTGTGTGTTGATGGAGGCTCTTCAGCTGAGCTGTTGATTTCCTCCTCTTTTGGAAAGAGCACTCCCTAATTCCTTTGGGATGATGGACAGGTCACAACACCCTGATCTTTCCTAGGGTATTATTTACTGGTTTATCTCTGATACTCAGTGGAACATCCCCCTCCCACAAGGAGTGGAGTTCAGAGCTCTGCTGATAAGTTCAGCCAGGCTCCTTTCCAGAGCAGATGGGACACCTTGCTCTGCTCTGCTCCAGCCCCTTCATGAGCCTTTGGTAAACTCTCTCCAGTACGTCCATACCTCTTTTATTACTTTTTTGTTTTGTTTTGTTTTCCTAGCACAAATAGCTCTATAATAGGCAATTTTGGAAAATAATGCATCCCAGTGACCTAAAATGTTCATTCCACAGGCATTCACACATCATGCATGATGCTGACTGTTACCACTAAAAATACTATCAGCCAAGGCCTCTGGTTTTTCAGCTTGGTGACTGGTGACAGAGGATGCAAAAAATGGATTAAGATAAAATTAAATCAAAATATTTTCAACATTCACCATAATTTCTCCGTTTCCTTTCTGAAAGTAACAAATTAAAGATTCTTCATTCATGAATTTTTAATGGTTTCTGGAGGAGTTGCTTTTCTGGTTAGACATCCTTTCCTGTTCATTCAGTCTTGCTCTCAGCTGCCCTGACCTGTCTGTGCCAGTCACAGTCTGTTTCTGAGGACAATGGGATTTCATGTTATTGAAGCCAGAGGAGTTACACTTACCATGGAAGCATCGGAGATGTTTCCTGTAAGTTTATTTTTCTGCAAATGAGGGAGAAATAAAAGATATGTAAATACATCATGACACAGAAGTTTCAGATTTTCTTTTTCTGAGAGATGAGCCCCACAGGAGATCTCTCTGTGTTTCAGCAGTACTGCCCTGTGATTCAATGTCCATCACAAACACAATTATATTATTTATATTAATTCATATACAATGTGAACTACATTTTACAGACTACTCAGCTGGTGTAAGTAGAGCTGAATGCAAATTAATCTCAGTTTTTAAGTTATTTTCAATGTGTCTGTTTCTGTGGTGCATCTTTGGAAAATTCAGTTTTACTTCTACACAGTGAGAGGCTGATCCAGTAAGGCCAAACCCCTTGCACAAAGTTTGTATTTTTCTGACAGGTTGATGTCCACAGGACACAGAGCAGAGGTCACTGCTCTCCATTCTCATTGCTTGTGCAGGTTCCTGTGGATACGTCACTGAATGGGAACCCACCACTGTTGATTACTAGATTTTCCACCAGGTAAAACAGGTTCTGCAAAGTGGAAACACTTACAAAAATTAACAAATTAAACAGGCTAATAGAGGGAAATTAAAAGAATCGCATACACACAAAACCAGAAAGATATCTAGCCATATTAACTTTTTTTGGGGGTGGGGGAGTGGTGGTGGTATGAAAATGCTCTCTCATACTGGAATCTTTCAATTTTCAAATTAATTACAAAAAGAATGAATTGGTTTTGGTCATATTGCTTTATTAGCATTGAAGTTTATTTCTCCCCTAGTCATATATGCTAGACTCCTTAGAGCAGCATTTCCAGAGAATTACACAACTGTGTGTATTATAAAAGAAGTGGTGAAGAGGGGAAAGCAAAGGCAAAAATGCAGAAGCAGTGAGGATAATAAAAGTGTAATTCATAGGAAAAAAAAAATTGTAAAATATGGTTCAGTTAAATGAAACAAGCATTAAACACCTAGGAAGTTTCAGTCTGGTAAATTACAAGGTTAAACTCCTTCTTGATTCTATATCCAGAATTCTCATCAAGTTTATGGAAAACACTAAATCAGAGAGAGTAGACAATATGCCAAAGGGCCCACATTTTTTAATGAATACAGAGGAAACCTGGATGAGTTCCTTGTACAGACAGCAGCTTCCAGGAGTGCAAACCAGGTGGGATTGAGCTGCCTTTTCATTGCAGGATTTTGGGGGAGCTGCACCAATGGATTCACATTTGCCTGTATTAAGTCTCTGGAATCCGAGCCTGCTGGGCACTGGAGAATGGTTTATATCAAAATGGAAATTAGCACTTCTAGGGCATGGACCTCATGCTTAAGAATGAGTATTTTTAGATGAGTGTTGTGCTCATGGCCCGGAATGACAGAACTCACGCAGAATGAACTTACAGAACCGAATCCCCTTCAGGAGAAGCTGCATGTTCCTGGGCTCTGGTTGGGGTGAAGGGGTAGTGGTACCTTGGACAGGATAAGAAAGCAATGAGTCAATGATAAAAACAAAAATCAGCCTCTCCTCCACTCCCTTTGTGACTGAAACGATAAAACAAAGCTGACAGAACACACATTTGTGGGATCAGGGTGGTGATGAGGATTTGCAAATCTCAGCTGTTTCAAGACAGGTGTTTGGCCTAAAGTTATCTGAAGATCTGTTAACTGTGAGGATCTGTGAATGATTTATTTTGCCCAAGACTACTTGCACCAAAGGAAATGTGTCTGCTTTACAGCAGAGCTTGGCCTCAGCTGATGCTGGAAGCTGGCTGTGCAGTTGTCTCTTGAAACAAGATGTTCACAGCATCACTTTGCTCTGGCCAGTGGGATCTCCTCTGATGTGAGCCTGACTGTAATTTTAAGCAAAAATGTGAGTATTTGTGACAGATGCTCTGCTGCAGAGAAAGTGTGTGGGTGGAAAGCTTGTCCTAATTCCTCCAGTTTGAAGAGCTCTTCAATATTGTTCCAGCAAACTTTGAATTTACCCCACTTGGTCTGATTTGAGGCTCCAGAGCACTGAATACACACTGTGAAGGCCTTGCTGTGGCAGACCAAAGGAGACTCAAACCAACCATGTTGCAGAATAAACACTAACACTAATAAATGTGTTTATTTAGCTCTGTGGAGCTAAATCCACTCCACAGAGCTCCAGCTCTGGGCCAGGATCCTTGTGCTGGTCTGGAGCACAGAGGTGTGGGATATAGACATGAAAACACATACTTGGGCTTACAGGAATATACATAGACAATTAATCATAATTTTAGAATTTCACAGAAAAGGTTAGAAGTGTCCACACTTTGCTGATTTTCATCTTTGGAATGTAAAGGGGGATTTTGAATTTAGCTTTGTGTAAGTGCTTACATTGTAACTGCATAAGCATAGTAAGAAGAAACCTGTCTCAGTCTGGTTTTTCTATTTATAGAAATAAATGCTAGTTGAGAATAATTATCAAAGGTTAAACACCCACCAGATTGCACCAGTGATCCCTGCTGTCACTAGAATAGCCAGGCCATGTAATTTTGTGATTCCCATGTCCTTAGTGCTGCAAAAAAGATTGTGAAATCTGCATTGACAGCAAAGTGGAAAAAAACCAAAACAAAACACAAAAACAAAAAGGCAGAAAACACTGTAGTTATTAAATTCTGAGTAAGTATTTTGTTTTGCACTGCAGGTCTGGACATATACAGAGAAAAAATAGTTTTTCTATATAGAAAGTTTTACATCTAGGTTTTTATAATACATACCATGTCTTTACAATAGATATTCTACACATTGAGCTCTCATTTTAAAATAGTATAGTAAACCATTTTAAATTGTTCAAATCAATAGTTCTCATTTCAGATTTTCTCTGAATTGGGTTTTATTTTTTTTCCAGCCGGTGCCCTCTTTGTCTGTCTTTTTCTCTTTTTTTCTCTCTCTCTCTTTCTCTTTCTCTTTCTCTTTCTTTCTCTCTCTCTTTCCTTCTCTCTTTCTTTCTCTCTCTCTCTCTTTCTTTCTCTCTCTCTGTTTTTCTTTCTCTTTCTCTCTCTCTCTCTTTCTTTCTCTCTTTCTCTTTTTTCTCCCTTTTTTTTCCCATCCAGCTCTCCCTTCTAAACTCACTTCCTAGGATTCCTTGGGCTTTCTACTCTGTTTCTCACTGCTTCAGTTCCCTTTCTAAGTTGAAGGCCATAACCCTTTTCTCTAGGTCAGTTTCTCCATCCATCCTGGGGCTGTACCTGTGGTTCAGCCACATCTTCCTTTGTTCCAGCCTTCTGGAACATTCTGTCTATCAGTGTTACCATCCCTTGCTCCAGCTGCCCTCCAGCATCTCCTCCTTCCTCAGCCTGACCCCAGCCACAACACTCACCGTGGTGCTTTCACAGCTCAAAGCTCAGCAGCTCCTGCTCTCCTGCTCCTCTCCTGCTCTCCTGGCTCCCCTGTGCTCACACACCTGCTGAGGCAGATCCTTCCTGTGCCTCAGCCCTGTGTCAGCCCCGGGCTCAGGGCCAGGTGACGGCCAGGTGACACCTTCTGTGGGAGTGCTCTGCTGAGTGATGGGGAAACAACAAGAAACCTGCAACGGCCACTTCTTCCCCAGCACTGCAGCTGATGCCTTCATGGGTTTCCTAAAAGCAGACAAAATTAAGGGAATAAAAAGCTGTTCTATTTACTGAAGGGCCTTCAGGTACATTTTGGGCAGATGAAGTCCCCCAGGGGCTACACCCAAAAATGGACCATGGCTTACAGGTTTTCAGACTTTTATAAGTTTGGTCCATTTGCATATTGGGGGTTAATCTTCCCATTCCAGCTTCAGGTAATGAAGTCATTTACCCCCAGTTTGCGCCCCCCAACTCACTTTTGTTTCCATTTCTCATGGCCTGAGGCAGTGAGGTGTCCTTTATTGCCAGGCCTGGAAAGGAATTGTTGTGTCTGACCAAAATGGGCAAGCAGCAGCTCACAATGTGTATGGAGTTTAGAGTTATACACTAAAGAACTTCAGGATTACAAATACATGAAAAACATAAAAGCTGTATGTCCCATACAGGGATACATCTGCTTTATTTTAATCATCTGCAGAAGAGAACAGATTCTTAGTGCCTTGGGTGTCCAGGATCCTCACAGGTCTGGAAGATCCCAAAAAATACAGAGTTGAAGGCTGTGAAGATCATTCAGCAGTGTTTGAAAAGATACACATTTTGGAAATTGAATCCCAAACGATTTGGTTATTTTTGAATGAGGTGAAACACTGTCCAGACTCTTTTCTGTTGACTCTCTCCTTGTTGACTTTATTGGGAGTTCAGTCATGTAATTCCCACATGGAAATTTGCACCATTCTCACTTGTATTTGGGTGGCCTCTCTCCAGGATGTATCTCACTCTAAGCTGTAGCTGTAGGGAGTTGGACTTCCCATCTGAATGGTGTCTTTCACACCTAAAATATTATTGATACTTAATGCTTGGGTACCACTTTCTCTGTGGAACCTCAAGTAATATTCAAGACCAGTACAATAACTATTTAATGCATGGAGAAACCAAGGCACTGGTAAGAAAAGAGTTTTATTGGTCAGAGCTTCCTATCATGAGCCACCAGCAAAGTACAAATGTCCTGAGTTCTAGTCTGATGCCTTGTCACACAGACAGCAGGGACTTTGGAGAAAGAAAAACAAAAAAATTGTAGTGCTACAATAGGTAGTTAACACATAAAAAAATTAACAAGCAAACAACCAACCACCAGCAGAGCAACACCTTCCATGAGGTTTAGAAAGGAAGGAAATTTATTCCCTTTACTTCTGTTCCCAGTTCTCTTGGGCTTTGAAGGATAATATGCTGAGAGATATTTTACCATCCTGGGAAATCTTAGGCTCAGTTGAAGCGACAGAAGCCTGCAGGAACTGTTTATGCTCACAGCTTTTTACAAACCCACCAGCCTCCAGCCATTCAGAGAGAAACAGGAAAGCAAAGGGGTAAGGTTTGGCTGAAGGAAAGAAGCATAGATATTGATCTCTTGTTCAGACAAAGAGCATTTAATTTCTTTTCCTCCAGGTTTGTTAGAGGTGTTTCTTCTCATCTGATCTCACCTGAGCTCTGAGAATTCCAATGTAAGTTGTGACTGTCTTGGAAATGGCACTCCCAGTTCTTACCAGGAAATGGAGCAACAGGACAAGGGGGAACAGCTTCAAAATGAAAAGGAGTAAGTTTAGATCAGATATTGGAAAGAAATCCTTCCCTGGGAGGGTGGAGAGGACCTGGCACAGGGTGCCCAGAGCAGCTGTGGCTGCCCCTGGATCCCTGAGAGTGTCCAAGGCCAGGTTGGACAGGGTTTGGAGCAGCCTGGGGCAGGGGAAGGTGTCCCTGCCATGGCAGGGGTGGCACTGGGTGGGCTTTAAAATTCTTCCAGCCCATTCTGGGATTCTGTGGATTTGTGAGTAGTTTTCAAGAGAAACATGGACATGTTTCTCAAAGCGTGAGAGAAAACAGAGAGGGATTGCTTGGAAAGAAAAACAGAGCTGGACTTAACCAATTAAAAGACTAGAAATATGGAAATTTCTTATTGTACTTTACGAGCTTTTAAAAGTCTTATGATCTCTGTTGAGAGTATAAGTTAAATATAACCTTTCCCTCACACTCTCTCTGTGTTTTCTATGCAGTAGCAGTACTACTGAACATGTTTATGTGGTAAAAAAAGGCATTTGTATTCTACTTTCAGTGGACCAGAATGTAAAAACTTTCACCATTATTTTTACCCTGAAAAGCTTCATTCTTGAAACATGGAATTTATCTTTCTGTGCCACTTGAGAATGGTCTGTTATTTGAGGACAGGCACCCAAAATCCTCCAATTAATCACCCTTTTAAAATTAAAGTAGTGTCAGTCAATATTCTAAGGCACTATAAGGTAGATATGGAATCTTAAGAGCCTATATTGGAATGGGAAACCATAATTTCTCTTTTCTCTTTTTGATGTCCTTTTCATTCAGGCACTTTTCAATTATGGTTTGTATTCTATAGCATGCTAAATCACTTAAACTAGGTTTTTCCTTGTGCTACTTGGATCTCTACTGGCTGTATTGGAAAATGAGTTACCTGCCTTACCTGTCAGTATTTACCACAGCTTAAATCTCATGGAAGGCTGGGAGATGTGAAAACCATCCTTAGAAATGAAATTGTGTTTAGTATTCTGTCACTTTATTATTTGGCAGCAGTGATGTACTTGTAATGAAAAATGTAAGTTATGTAAACAGATTGACTCTACACAGATTATGCATATGCAAGAGAAAAATCTAATTTGAAATAAATATTTTGAAACTCAAAGACAAATAAATAATGATATCACAAAAATACATATTTCTTTTTCTTCATAACATTAATGGATTTTTTTCTTAATGTTTTATATGAAAAATATTTTGTGAATAACAAATACTGAACGTCATTCTGTAAAGTCAATTGAGTATTGGATAGGAATGTGCAGGAACAGGTAAAAAAAGTTGTTTGAAATCTTTCAAGATTAATTCTATTGAATAACACAGAAGAAAAATTATGAATGGTTACTGTAATTATTGTGGTCTAAGACTCTATGTAAAAACTGTTATTTGGGGGGAGAAGGGGCCCATTTTAGTCAATCCATTGAAAATGAGAGGAATTTTCAAATGCACAGGTCCTTTCCAATTTGAAAAGAAAAAACCCAAATGCATATATCCCTTAACCCTAGTAAACTTATTTAAAGTATTCTGGGAGAGAACAAACACTTATTTTCTTCTGCAAATACTCAAGTGTAAGGGAGACAGTAAAACAGCTGAAGCCAAATTTACTGCGCATGAGTGCAGTGTCTCAGCAAGAGTGTGCTTCTGTCTGGGGGGTAGCTCAGAGCTGAGATCAAACGCACATTTAATAATGTTGTCTCTTCCCCTTTGACTGTGTTTTAAGTGAAGAGAGGGGTAAAAAGGTCTGTGGTAAGAAGGTCTGTGAAGAAATTCAGTGAAACCCAAATATTTTCTTGGAGCCAGGATCTGAATCACCAATCCTGCTGTAGGACACATAAACAAAAAAATCAGAAGTGGTTAAATAATGAGGAATGCCAATTAAATAACTGGTGTGGAATCTCTACTTAAACTGTGTATTTGCAAGAGGATGCTTGGGGGAGATAATACAAAATGTTCCCTATTTCTTTCCTTTTTCCTCCTCATACATTCCAGGCCTTCAAGGTCATCATGGCACAAGAAAATGACACCCACATCCATGAGTTCATCCTCTTGGGATTCCCTACCACTACAGAGCTACAGGCTCTGCTGTTTGTGATTTTCCTGGCAGTGTATTTGGTGACTGTCACCGAGAACATCGTCATCATCGCTTTAATCGTAACCCACCACCAGCTCCACAAGCCCATGTACTTTTTCCTGGGTCATCTGGCTTTCCTGGAGGCCTGCTACATCTCAGTCACCGTTCCCAAGCTGCTGGTCACCTTTGTGGTGAAGAATAAGAGCATTTCCTTCACGGGCTGCATGGCCCAGCTGTACTTTTTCATCGCCCTGGTGTGCACGGAGTGCGGCCTCCTGGCCGTCATGGCCTACGACCGCCACGCCGCCATCTGCGCCCCACTGCACTACACCCTCACCATGAGCCACAGGGCCTGCCTGCAGCTGGCCACGGCCTCCTGGCTGCTTGGCTTCCTCATCTCTGGGCTCAAGGTTTTCTTCATCTCCCAGATCTCCTTCTGCGGCCCCGGGGTCATCAATCACTTCTACTGCGACATCAGTCCGCTGCTCAACCTCTCCTGCACCCAGCGGTGGCTCGCTGAGATGGTGGACTTCATCTCGGCCTTGTTTATTTTGTTGGTCCCCCTCTCTGTCATCATCATTTCTTACACCTGCATAATGAGAACAGTTTTGCTCATTCCCAAGGTCCAGAACAGGAAGAAAGCTTTCTCCACCTGCGCTTCTCACCTGGCTGTGGTCATAATTTTCTTCTCGGCCATGCTCTTCATGTACGCTCGGCCCAGGAGTGTGAACTCCAGGGATCTCAACAAGCTGGTTTCCATAATTTATACCATAGTCACCCCAATGCTAAATCCATTAATTTACTGCCTGAGGAACCAGGAAGTGAAGGACACTTTACTGAAGGTCTTGTGTAGGAGGGCTGCTGTCTCCAGAGTTTCTGCATCTGATCACTAATGTAATGGTTGGAAGATAATCTTCCAATTGAATGTGTCTGAATCCTATGAAAGTCTAATAAGATTTTTACTTTGACTGGTTATTAGGGTTCTCTTTCAACAGCAGTGCTTAACAATTCCTTCTCCTGAGTCAATATGCAAGTTCAGCTAAAATCTATGAATCTATGTGAATGTAAAAGGTTTTTCTAACTGAACACATCACATATCATTCCTGAGGAGTAGAAAAGGCAATAAACATAATTGCCTTCTCTTAATGTATTTGTTTTGGCATGCATCAAAGAACAAAATTACCTTCTGACCTTGATCCAAATTAACATGAAACTAGGATTCAAGAACCTGAGGCACCAAATAAATAGTTACATCAACTTTCTTCACAGGAATGAGGATGGGAACTTCAGTAATTCAGATAATAACAGTCATTTTAGATTGCTGTGATAGGAGACCATGAGCCACGACTGAGAAGTTTCTTCTTTATTAATTTCAAATATAACTTTGGGAAGTAGCTCAGATTCAGAAAACAAACCTTTACTTTTGGGGAAGAAGGTTAATTTGCATAATTTAATTTCCATTTTAAATGCTAAATGAGCCTCCTGATTTTTAGATGCTATTTTCCTGTGGTCCTTCAAAATTACGTGAGGAGATGTAAGTACTAAGAGAAGAATCAGTTGTCTAAACAAAGGCCTTTCATTCAAAGGAGAGGGTCAGGAAGAGTTTTAAGGTAATTTATTTAACACACAGATGCAAAATCTTGCACCAGCAGGTCTGATGGCAAATGATCCTTGACTCTGTTTGGTACCCAGGACTACATCAACATTATTGTGTCCAGTTTGGCACTTCCCACTACAAGAGGGACAAAATGGACAGTCCAGCAGGGAGTTAACAAATGACAGAAGGGACCACACAATATACAGAGAGACAGATGGAAGCAGTTTTATAAGTCTGGGGAAGAGAAGGTTGAGGAGGATTTTAGCTGCAGTCTGCCACTACCTGAAGGATGTTGTAGAGGAGATAGATGCAATTCTTAATGGTGCATGCCTGAAAAGACAAAAGCAACAGGAACTTGTTCCAACAAATTAAATTCAGATAAGATAGTCCAAAAAAGAAAAAGATCAAACAAAATAAATCAGAGTGATGAAGCACCACCACACAGTCCCAGAAAAGTAATGAAATCTCTGTCCTTTGAGCTTTTCAAAGCTTGGCCTGACAAGTCCCTGAAAAATCTGACCACCCTGAAATATATTTGTGACAGCAGAGTGAGTTAAAACATTCTGGAAGTAAAGTTCTGTCCTTCCAACCCAAGTTTTTGTATGATTCTTTGATCTGGATGTCAAATGGAAAAGCCTGCGGCATCTCAAACTGCAACAGAATTTGTTGTTTAGGGAGGTGAATCTGGCTGTAGGTACCCACTGAGTAGATTTCAACATTTGAGCAATGTGTTCAGTACTATCCAGGGAATGGATGCTCTCTAGTGTATCTACACCACTCCTCCACTGGGAAGCCAAGAACTGGATGCAGTACTCCAGGTGTGAATATAATTTATATATGAATATAAATAATTTGAGTTCATTTTATAGCATAACTCTCCCCATGTCTCTATAACATCAGCTGTGGCTTGGTCTAGCTGAGAGCTGAAAATGTCAGAGGTACTAAATACTCTCAGGGAAGCTGTTAAAGCACTGTTCTGACCTCACATCTTCTAGTGGCCTAAACAGCAGCTACTGAGTTGCAAATCATTGTCTTTGTCCCTTTTTATAGCTTGTCACTGTTAGAGCACAGCACAGCCTCCAATACCCCATACTGAACAAACCCAGCTACATCAACTTCTTTTCATGGTGCAGGTACCCTGAGTCATATCCTCACATCTTAGCAGGCTTTAGTAAGCACCTCTCTAGTTTATTCACGTTTTCCTTGAATTGCAGGGATCCCAAAATTGGTCCACGGGAGTTGGACCCTCACCAGCCAAACAGAAATGAGGGAAGAACTGACACTCATGCTAATACTACTCTCCTTTCTCTGTGCATTTATATTATTTTAAAGTTGTCTTCTTCATGAGATGCCCTTACATTCCTGAGCATGCACATATGGCTTTGGCCAGTAATTAGAATTCAACCAGCGTACCATAACATATGTCAAATGTCACTAAATTTTTACATATTTACAAATTAAATCAAACTGTATGCTCCAACAGCCAAAAAACTTCTGTAATTCTGGCTCTCCTAGATGCTAAACTCCCATTATTCTCACTGTATGAATGCAATTTTAATCACGATTCTGGCTTAAGTAAGGAATCTGATTCACATGGGACCAACTGGAAGGTGATTTTACAAATAGCTGACTCCAAGGACTGCTTCCCCCAGCAGTGGGGTGGGGACCAGATCAGGTTTTGTATCCTTCATGCTACAGAGTCCTGCAGCAGCACCTCAGCTCTACTTGGGAAGCAACTGACCTCATCAGGTAACAGATCAATGTTATTTCTGATCTTCCTTTTGCTCTTGACACATTTGCACTGTATTATAAAATTCAGAAAATGCATAGCTTGGCTATTGGTGTGTCTGAAGATTGTACATAACTCCAGTGTGGGTGAAACTACACTTATCCAAAATCACTTACTCCAAAAGTGATTACCAGTTAAGGTTACTGATTTAGATTAGGACATTAATCTAAAATGTTTTTCGAGATTACCTTTTGCTAAAAAGACTGCCATATCCTGCCTCAGGGTATGTTTTTACTTTCCTCTGCCCTATAAAAATCAGTAGACACTAGCTGGTATTTTTTCATTATTCAGTGTCTCAGAAAAAAAAATCATCAGAGTTTCTTCTACTCTGTAAGGAATCACAGAGGAAACAATAACATCCCTCCTCTTTCTGTGATTGCTTCCATTGGGAGGCCAGCTATAATTTCTGAATCAGATCTCATGAGACACCAAAGGTAAATAAAGTGTTGAATTTATTTGTGCTGGTATAAATCACACAACTGGCATATCAGTCTGCACTTCAGCTGTACCCTACTGATCATATTCTCCAGGATCAACTAAGGCAGTGGATGCCCACTACAGAAGGTTGAGAATAACTTTCTTTTTAACAGGACAGGCTGAGCCATTCTTATTTTTGAAGGATTAACTGAGTTAGTTGCAAACAAACCAGACCCAGGATTTTAATTTGCTTGCACTTATGCTGTATCTGGGATGCTACATGGACCATCTCAATAGACTTTAGATGTAAGTGGGCTCAGAGCCAGATACAAAAACCTCTAGTGGGCTATTTCAGATGTGTTTGGAGGGTTTTTTATTATCAGAATGAATATATCCTTGTGGTACTTCACATTTCTCTTACAGCTCATGGAATATATATGATATAACTTTAGAAGTGTTTAGATGTAGAAACTAAAGCATTGGAAATGTGAATTTCTATCTATAAGCTCATAACTTGTGATTTCTTTATATTGGATGGATAATATATTAGCATTATTCATCATTTGTCTTAGATGAGAAAAGATTTGTAATGTATATTTATCTCCATGAAATGTAAATTAAAAAGCATGCTTTGATTTTTAAAATGAAAAATTCTGAATTGAGCAGATAAATTTCACAGAATTAATTTCTAAAAACCCGGCAACAAAATGTTTGATCTTTTACAGTGTCTTTAAGTGGTGGTGTAACATATGGCTGTGAATTTAAGCCTGTGTAGTTAGGTGTCATTGTATTAATTTATTGCAGGTGGATAAGGTTCATCTTTCTTCTACAGAATGGGTGGGAGGAATGAAACCAAAGTCATGTATTTCATTCTTCTGGGTTTCTCCACCACTGCTGAACAGCAGCTGCTTCTCTTCTCTGCTTTACTTCTGGTTTATTTATTAACTGTGCTGGAAAACTTCCTTATCATTCTCACCATCCGAAATAACCACAGCCTGCAAAAACCCATGTATTTCTTCCTAGGAAATCTATCTTTCTTAGAGATCTGGTATGTTTCTGTCATTGAGCCAAAGATGATCGTAGATGTCCTGTCCCATGACAAACGGATCTCATTCCAGGGGTGCATGACGCAGCTGCATTTCTTTGTGACCTTTGTTTGCACTGAGTATGTCCTGCTGGCTGTGATGGCCTGTGACCGCTTTGTGGCCATCTGCAAACCTCTCAGGTACCCCCTCATCATGAGCCACAGGTTCTGTGCTCAGCTGATAGCTGCCTGTTGGATGTGTGGCTTGACCACTTCTTCCATCAAGCTGAGCTTTATAGCCCGGCTCTCATTCTGTGATGTGGACAAAATCAATCATTATTTCTGTGACATTTCACCCCTGCTGAACATCTCCTGCAGCGATTCCTCTTCGGCTGAGCTCGTGGACTTCATCTTGGCTCTGCTGGTTATCATGGTGCCTCTGTGCACTGTGGTGGCCTCCTATATGTGCATCCTGTTCACTGTGTTGAAGATTCCTTCTTCTCAGGGGAGGCAAAAGGCCTTTTCTACCTGCAGCTCCCACCTGACCGTGGTGGTTTTGTTCTACTCCACCACTCTTTTCACTTACGCCCACCCCAAGCTCATGTACACCTACCGTGCCAACAAGCTGGTGTCAGTCCTGTACACGGTGGTTGTGCCACTGCTGAACCCTCTCATATATTGTCTTAGAAACAAAGAAGTCAGGTCTGCCATGAGAAAGACTTTTACTTGCAGAAGACACACCAGAGAAATCAACTAAACAGTCCCAGAGAAGGGGATTTTCTCATGAAGACCAACTGGCAGTGCTGGTGAGCTGTAGTCAGCAGGTCCAGACCTTAATCCATGCCAAACTCTCCTATTCATGCAAACACTATTCATATTTATTGAACTAGACCTTAATATATCTAAGTTAGATCTATGTATTTACAATGGCTTTGACTCGAGATGTGTGGGTTTGGGGTTTTTTTGCTTGTTTTCCCCCTAAGAATCTATGCTGTTACCCTTTCTTAAAAGTGTCTGGCTGAATGACTGCTCTGTTTTTAAAGATGTTTGGAAATGCTAGAAAATGAACCCCAGATTTGTTTGCCCTAGATGGAATAGAGTCCAGAAAACACTGTAAAATGTGTGTGAAAATCAGCTATCTATGTGTGATTTATTTAATCCAAGATTTTGTTATTATCCCTTGAAAGAAATATGCAGCAGAAAAGGATGGGTAATAGTAACATTCTTAGATACCGGTTGTAGGATAAAAGGAACCATCCTCTGAAGAAGAAAAATTTTCTAAAATGGCATTAGAGAAGGTATAATGTGAGTTGTTCATTGTATTCAGGTTACAGCTGCATTGTTACTTGGCCTCTTCTCAGCTTCACAACAGGACCAAGGCACCCTAAATAACCTCATTGCACACCAAATAATGTCTTCCATGAAGAAATTCCAACACACCTGAAAAGAGAAATCACTTCAATACTCCCTTCAGGCTGCACTGGATCCAGCAGTATTTCAGCAGGAGTAATGACCTCAGGCAGGAGTCTGGAAACACAGCTGGTGAACCTGAGAGGAACAAAGATCACCTGTGAGAAAATCTGATTATCAGTTAGAAATAAAATGGTGCCTCTGAGAAAACTGCTCTGTGTTCAGACTATCACGGTGCTTCAGAACTTTTAATATTTTGTAATGAACAAACAAATAAATCAATCTGTCAGCAGAGTGCATCTCCATGTGACCATATTAAATTATGACTGAGACCACGGTATCTGATATTCTATGCTCTGTACTAGCATACTGACTTTTCCAGTTTTGCAGATGAAGCATTCAGTTTTCCAGGGAAGAAACCTGGAGAAAACTTGTCTGTGCATACTGTGCCATGTATTGCCAATTGTTTCAAACAAGACCTTTTCGAGGACTTGGACATAATTTTTAGGAGAGATGTCAGGAACAGCTTGAAGTTCACTATAGTGGGGAGCTCTCACCAGAAATGCAGAGTGCTGGCTGTAATCCAGGTATTAGCAGAAAATCTGCTGTGAGAAAATAGGTAATTGACACAAAATGAATATACATTACAGTATGAACCATTGTAAAGGAACAAGAAATAATCCAGTAGTTCTTTAGAATTGCATTAAAAATCAAGAGCCACAGATATAGCTAGATATAAATTTTTCTAAAAATATCTGAAGTTTAGACATGTCTATTTAGACATCTAAACAAACTACCCTCAGCTCCTTTACTACTCATGGATAGGGATTAGCACCCTAGAAATATGTTATTTATCTATAACATATGCTTTTATGTTCAGCCATCTCCAAGAAAATGGGGGTCACACTTAACAGGTAGTTTGAAAGAGACATCCCTTTCTCCTTTTCCCTGCAGTTTTTATTGCTGAGCCTGATGCCACATGGTTTGGAATGTCTCTCTGGTCAGCTGGACTCAGCTGTCCCAGTTGTGTCCCCCCACAGCCTCTTGCTCCCTCCCAGCCTGTGCCAGCACTGTTCAGCAATAACTGAAACATTCCTGTGTTCCCAATATGGTTTTCATCATAAATCCAAAATTTAGTCCCATACAAGCTATTTAGTTCCTATGCAAGACAAAATCAGCACAGCATCAGGCTCTTTTCATTCTTATTGCAATATATTAAAGTACGGTGATACACCAATAATCACCTAATCTATTTCTTCTCTAATTTCAGCTTTTCATATGTAAAATGCAAACCACAGCATTTCAGTACTCCTTAGTGAGTTTTTCATTGAATTTTTGCAAGTTATGAAATTCCTTTAATACAGTGATTTGGCTGCACACATTGACAGGTTTTAAAGCACTTATCTGAAGTGATTGTTTTGAAATAATGTCAGGAAAATCTTTCAAATACACTGTGAAGAGGATTCTCATCCAATAATTATGGGTTTATATACACTAATAATAACGTTGTTAGAAAACCTGAAACAAATAATTCATAATCTATTCAACAGCGGTTCCCAAGTGTTCTTAGGGAAGAAGAGAACACAGTAAAATCTTACACAAACACAAACCTTTCGAGAATGCAAGTTCTCTCTTGCAACTAAGTTTATTTCTGGAAATTTTCCTAATAAACACTCACAAATTCAAGTTGGGGTGCCTTTAAAGTACTGTCAATAAGTCACTAGCCACAAGTAAAGAATTTAAGACTAAATCTAATTTTAGCTTTTGAGAAATTTCTCTCTTAATCTTACTCTCTGCCTCTGGGGCTGATAAGAATGTATGCAAATGTAAGATAGTCTGGGTTTAGAAGATACTGATCTATTGTCAGTCACAAAATTTGGGAAGCCATTATATCAAGAACATCTATTTCATGTAGATTTATTTAAAACCACATGCCAAAATACAGAAATTTTAATATAGTCTACTGTAACTAAATGTGCTGAGAAGAATGACACTCCTGTGCTGAGAAGAATGCAAATTTGCTTTTTGAAAACCAGCCACGTCCTAGGATGTCTGAGACACCCAAACAAGAGTTGTGAGATGCTTTTTCCCTTCCTGGAGTGGTTGCTGGACTCCAGAGCAATGTTCCCTTAGAGGTTGCACCCTCACCTGACTCAAACTTCCAAGTTTCAGATGGGGAGTGCACTCTCCCTGTCAGTCAGAGAAGAGAACACATTTAGTGGAAATTTGCTTTTGTTTAGAGAAGCATTATTGCTTGGGGAGAAGGCAATTGTGTCTGTTCTATTTTGATGATCTGAAGAAAGCAGATTCTAATGGCTAATGAGGTCTTGATTAGGTCCACAGTGTTTTGTTCAGCAGAAAGAAATCTACAAGGGGCAGGAAGGGTTCTGCATAAGAAACAATGAGAAAATAGGGATAGAAGACACACAGAAACAGCTTTACACTTTATTGTTTCTGTTTTATTCCTTATTATTTCATTCCCTCTATTCCTTATGTTTTTCTTTTTTTGCAAGGCAAAGAAAAATGGCACAAGGGAAAAAAAATCTAATTTGAGGTTCAGATGTCTGCTGTGAAGGTTCAGGACTCTAGAAACTGAGTCCCTGGTGTTTTTATGTACACCCATTAAAGTATATACAAGCAACATGCTAAGGAAAATGCCCTTAGAACCAGTCAGATGAAAGGCCAGTGATGTGTTGATTACAAGAGACTACTAAAAATCAGCTGAGGAGAAAAAAAAGCTCAGTATTTTTGGGCAATGTGTTCAAGAAACCTGAATTCCAATAAACCAAACCTGGCTTTAATGACCATGTTACAAGGTATGTGTATTGTGGTGTGTGAAATCTGAGCTTTGCTTTGTTAAACTTAGTGACAGAACTGGACTAAAAATTGTTTTTATCTTTTTTTATTATTATTATTATTATATAGCATGTGATAATCAGGGCTTATGAATACAGTTAGTTCTTCTGGAAATTAAATGCATTAACAGGAAGCCAGTATTTAATGTGTCTGCATTCTAGACTTTCTGTTTGATCAACCAAGAGACAGTTCCAGAGACTTCTCAGGTGAATCAAAAATCTCCCCCTCTCACTGGCTAAAAAGTATCTCCAGCATCTTCATTCTTAGCTGAGGTTTTCTTTAACCTCTTTAAAAAGCTATTTACATAAAGCAGTAGTAATTGTTATTTCAACTAAACAATTTAGGATACGATACAGGATATCCTTCAATGGACATTATGCTTGATTATCATGGAATTATTTCATAAGTTTACATCTATTACACTTAAATCAGTGATGCTTACACATAAAACCAGAATAAAAATAAGAATTTAAAAATAAGGTCAATTACATAAGCCAAGACCACACAGCTGTTAAATGGCTGACCATAATGACACAAAATTCTGATGTTTTCTTTTACATTATTGTGGACAAAAGTATCTATTTTTTTCTTATTCTCTTCTGGCTAGCTGTATTTCTTTTCTAACAAAGACAGCTACTTCTAAGGGACTGTTTTTCCCCTGTTTTGAACAGGTAGGGTGAGACTAGAAGAATCACACTATGGATGCATCTATTTCTCTCTTTTGACAATGGGGAAGCTTTAGGAACTGTGAAAGCTGTAGCAACAGGTTTGAAAAGGCTTTGACTGGATGCTTGACCTTGACTTCCTAAACCTGAGCTCTCTGCACACAAAAATCCCCAGGAAAACCAGCCAAAATATTTGATGAGCAAGGTTATGCAAAGAGAAATGCTGTCTTCAAATTTATTTCCCTTTCATAAGACTCGTGGGTAAATAAGAACAAAGGATTAAATAGAGCTGCTGAGGGTACCCAGAGCTGAGGCTGCATTTCAAGGACTGTGGGGGATAGCTGGAGAAGTGTGTTAAAAATTAATTCAGTGCTTTGAAAAGATTAGTACATGCTGAGGAAAAGAAAAATTATCAAATGGAAATGGCAGCTAACCAAACAAAATACCAGTAACTGGGTGGGGATTTCTGTCACTCAGCTTTTTACATCTATGTCCATCTTTTCACAGACAGAATAGCTGGACTTCCCTTTAGATCAATGGAGAAAACCAGAAAAATCTTAAAATATGATTCATACCTTCTATGGTAAATATTCTAATGCTGGAGTGTTTCTCTCTGTCCACTGAATTTAAAGGCATCCAACTATGAGTTCTAATGCAGGCATCAGCCCACAGAATATATTCAAGCCTAGGTGAGAGGGCAACTAACTTATGAAAATAAAATTACTAAATAGAATTGACAAGGAATTACTTGAAGCATTCTGTCAATTAGCCAACTTTTAACATACTATGTGAATTAACATTTGAGTAGAGAAAACTTATTTCAGAAATCTCAGTTTTGAAGGGTTTTTTTTCAAGCGCTTTTAGAGAAGAAAAAACTCAGTTTCTCACACAAAACAATCTGGGTTTTAAAAATAATAGACTTGGGGTTTTTTTTAAACAATTATCCACAATATTTTAATAAATTTCTTGGCTCATAAATATTTTTAATTGTTTTGCATCATCTGAAGAAGCCTTGTTCTTTTGTTTAGGGGAGAGCAGTGTTTTGCTGGTCAGTTGCAATCTTAGTATGAGATTAGTTTTTGCCCCGTTAAATCTGAAATAGGTCTTCAACTGTAGAATGAAATGTCTGTTTCTAGCTGGTTGTGAAGTTTATTAAATTAAAATAGGTCACATAAACTGCATGCAGAAAGTTTCTTTATACTGAAGATAATATTACAGGATTATTAGTTTACAAATTACCCTGTAATAGTTGACAAAAATCTGCAGATATTAATGAATTTTATACTTTTTTCCATCTGTCTCTCTGTATTTAATATTTCTTATGTTTCATATATCTCATTGTCTGTCTTATTCTTCTGTAATTGCTTCTCTGGGAAAACTATCAGCAATCTACTGCATCCTAATTTCCTTTTGGAATATCATCTGAAAGCAAAGATGGAAAACCACACCAGGACAAGTGAGTTCATTTTGGTTGGGTTCAAATCCCACCCAGGATCACAACTCCTCCTCTCTGTTCTCTTCTCCACAATGTACATTGTCACTGTGGTGGGAAACATCTGCATGATTCTCATCATCAGGATGGACTCCAAGCTGCACACCCCAATGTACTTTTTCCTGGAGAACTTGTCCACCCTGGACATCTGCTATTCCTCTGTCATCACTCCCAGGGCAGCACTGGCATTCTTGCTGGGCAGAAGAAGCATTTCCTACAATGGCTGTGCTTCACAAATGTTCCTCTTCTCTCTCTTTGGTACGACAGAAGCTTTCTTCCTGGCTGTGATGGCTTATGATCGCTTCACTGCCATCTGCAACCCGCTGCTCTACCCAGTCATCATGAGCAGAAGGCTTTGTGTTCTCATGGTGGTGGGCTCTTATCTGTCAGGCTGCATCAACTGCACCATCCAGACAGGCTTCACGTTCAGTTTGTCCTTCTGTGGGCACAGAGAAATAAACCACTTCTTCTGTGATGTTGCTGCAGTGATCCATGCCTCCTGCTCTGACACATTTGTCAATGAACTTGTCATGCTGGCTGTGTGTGGGTCAATAATTGTGGGCACTGCCTTGGTGGTTTTTATCTCCTATGGTTATATAATCATCACTATCATCCAAATGCCTTCAGCTGAAAGCAGGCACAAGGCTTTCTCCACCTGCTCTTCTCACATGGTGACAATCTGCTTGTTCTTTGGGACAGTGCTCTTCATGTATGCTCAGCCTGGAGCCACATCTTCACCCAGCAAAAGCAACACCATCTCAATCTTCTATACTGTTGTTATTCCCATGTTAAACCCTTTCATTTACACCCTCCGAAACAGGGAGGTGAAAGGGTCTCTGAAAAAACAGTTAAAAAGGAAAGGGTTTTTTTAGCACCTTTACTAAAGTTGAGAATGATCACAGTGTCCAGTTTGGTACAGACAGACGCTAAAAATGTAAAATAAAGGACATCAGGACATGCTTTCAAGAGTCTTTTGTGTTTCTAGATGGTCTGTAAAAGCAGGAAATGGAAACAAATTTGTGAGGATGTAGTAATTGTTGTTTCAACTAAACAATTTTTGATAGGATGTAGGATATCCTTCAATGGACAATATGTTTGATTTTTATGAAATTATTTCATAAGTTTACATCTATTACACTTAAATTGTTGACGCTTACAAATAAAACCAGAATAAAAAAAATTCAAAAATGAGGTCAATTAAGTAAGCCAAGACCACACATCTGTTAAATGGCTGACCACAGTGACCCACAATTCTTACATTTTCTTTTACACTATTGTGGACAAAATATCTCTTTTTTTCTTATTCTTCTCTGGCTAGCTTTATTCCTTTTGTAGAGCAGGTGAAAGTGAGGTTTCATTTAACCACAATTAGATATTTACAATCCATCTGACCTGTAATTTACAGGCCTCTTGTAGCCATTCAAAAGATACCAGCATTTTAAAGCCATAATTAATACTATTGGATCGGACAATTTGAAGAGTATCTAAGTCTACTGAGCAGCCAAAATAGGACACAAATCTGAGACTCTGGCAGTACCTCATTTCTGTGCATTGGAACACAGCCAGTTCAGGTGGAGGCATTCTCACTCTGCACATCCACAGCCAAATTAAGGCAGACATGAATGAACTGGAAGATTTATTTGTCTGTGACTCCTAGTATTTCTGGGGTTTTTTTCCTCAATTTTGCTTTTAATCCCTTATCTTTCAGTAGAACCACTGAAATTAAGGTTACAACCATTAAGCATTAAAGGACAACTGAAATCTTGCACCTAAAATGCTCTTTGACACAAAAGAAAGGGCAAAAATGAGCAGGATTCTGTTTCCATGTGTTTGTGTGCATGTCCACATGAATCTTAGGTAAGCTCGTAACAACACAATCTGACAACATGAAGACAATGTTTAAGTTCAACTTTACAGCTGCTTGCAGTGGTTTGAAATTCTGGTTTAAAAAAGGGCACATTTCAAAAATACCAACTTAAATCTTTTGGGTCAAGTATCTGAAGCATGAACTTACTTTGAAGCACCATTTAACCAAAAAACTCCTCAATTTTCATTGTATTCCGTCATAAGATAAATCCCAGGGCCAACTAGAAATCAGAAATCACCTTTCAGAGAAAGCAATTATTTAAATTAATTATTTGTTCCCTTTCTCCTTAAAAGAAAATATCACTTTGAAATAAATACATCACTACCAACAGTCACCTCTTTCTCCCTTTCCTGTTAAAGATATCTGTACTGTAAGCTCATACACATCTATCTCTCCTTGCATAAGAACCACCCTATGTGGTAGGAAAAAATACCAGAGCAATATCCCTCTGTGTAGATCACGAGCCACTGGAATTTCTGTGAGCATTTTCTGGCAGCCACTACTGTAACATCAGTGCCCACCAGCCTTCCAAAGGAGCTAAACTGGTAGAAAACATCTGTATGGATTGCAGCTCCCCTCTCAGATATTTGTATTCAGGTACAGGGGAGATTTCTGCACTTGGAGGTGAGAATTTTCTAACAAGGCTCTAAATTTCTAACATTTTCTTACTTGGCTCACCCTGCTGCAGACAAGGCTCAGCCCAGGGCCCCTCCTGGTTACCATTACATTGCAACACACAACCCCAATATTAAAAATCAAAAATCTCCTGCTCTAGGGACTGAGACAGAGGGGGAGTGGGATCCTTGTTGCTGCTGTTAGAGCTGTGCAGACCCATCTGGCCCCTACATGGAGCAGTTCTGCTGCAAGGAAGGGCACAGGCCTGGCTGCAGGCAGGTGTGTTCCCCAGAATTTTCACTGTTCACCATTTTCTAACACAGACCAGCAACATAAGCTGTCAGTGGCTTCACCTCAGGTCAGCTACCAAGAGTTTTCTCACATGCAAAGCTGTCATTACCCTGGTTACTAACAGAGCCTTATCTTGCTTTTCAAATACACCACAGAGGTGTGAAATTGTGAAAAGCTCATTTGTGCTTGTTTGTTTCTTTTCTGCTCACTCAGAAAAAACTCTGGTAGCCCAGAGTTTTCAGGTAACCCTGTTCTGTAGTGGGGATGGATGGATGGATGGATGGATGGATGGATGGATAGATGGATGGACGGATGGATGGATAGATAGAAGGATGGTTAAAAGGATGGATGGATGGATGGATGGATGGATGGATGGATGGATGGATGGATGGATGGATGGATGGATGGATGGATGGAAGGATGGATGGATGGAAGGATGGATGGAGATGAATGGATGGACAGACAGACAGGTGGTGCAACGGCTACAGCTGTATGTGCAGACAAGGTGGACTAAGCTGGATAGGTAAGTAGAAATATCTCTATCAATATTTCTGCTCCTGAAGAGCCACCAATGTGTAGAGATGTTGCCTACAGGCTGTTGTCATCCTCTGTTCTTCACAGAGGAGTTGACAACACAGGCAAGTCTGTGTGAAGCAAAGGCTGCTCCAGCTGCCTGCAGGTGGGAAGTTGTGTCTCTGATGTGTTTCATTGCATCTCAAAAGAGACATTTCAAGCCCAGTGGCAGAATTACATCCTTGAAAGAATTTTTTTACCCATGACCCCAAGGAGACATGCAAGCAGATGTCAGAGAGAAGGGAAGTTCAGGGTCACTGACAACAGCCCCTGCTCGATTCCCAACTGCAGAATTCTTTGTTTTCTACTAACAGTATTAAAAACACTTTATAGAATAACAGAATCATAGAATCTCGGACTGTTTTGGGTTGAAAAGAGCCCTGTACAGCTCACCTCGTTCCACCCCCTCCCATGGGCAGGGCCACCTCTCACTATCCCAGGCTGCTCGAGCTCTGTCCAACATGACCTTGGACACTTGCAGGGATCCAGGGGCAGCCACAGCTCCTCTGGGCATTCACTGCTGCACTTTGAACGAATTTATAAACTGTCCTGACCAACTCCTCGGGTTGCTGCGTCCCCGCTGCTGCCCCGCTCAGCGCAGTAACGGGAGCAGCCCCTGGCCCGGGCCGATCCGGGAGTGTCCCCTTAGCTCCAGGTCGTGTCTCCGAGTGTCCCCTCAGCCCCGGGCCGTGCCCGGAGTGTCCCCACAGCCCCGGGCCGTGCCCGGAGTGTCCCCACAGCCCCAGGCCGTTCCCTGTGTCTCTAGCCCCGCTCTGCTCCGTTCCCCGTGTCCCCAGCCCCGCTCCAGCCCGGTTCACCCGTCACTACCGAGCCCCGCACACCCTGGGGCACGCTGGCCCTTTAAGGGCCTCCCCTCCGCTGGGGGCGCCGTGCACGGCGAGGGGCGCATGCGCGGTGGGCGCTGCGTGCGCGTGCGCGGCTCCGCAATGCGGGTGGTGGTGGGTGAGTGCGGAGCCGTGAGGGAGCGGGGCCCGTGAGGGGAGTGCGGGGCCCGTGAGGGGAGCGCGGGGCCCTGAGAGAACGGGGCCCGTGTGAGTGCAGAGCCGTGAGGGAG
>JBBMKD010000101.1:3220616-3236892 GCA_037834095.1 Argya squamiceps
CGCTGCTGCCGGTGCCGGCCTGGGCCGTGCGCGCCGCGCTCGGGGCACAGAGGGCCGGGATGCTGCTGGAGGGGCAGAGGGTGCTGCCAAAGCGCACCCTGGAGAGTGGGTACCGGTTCATCTTCCCCGAGCTGCCTGCTGCTCTGAAGGACATCGTGGCTTAAGGCCTCCCCACTTGGGCTGGGGTGGGCTCTGTTTGTGTGAGCTCACGCGCCTTCCCATGAAAGAGGGGAGCCCTGCCCCTTGGCACTGCTCCATTCCCGTACAGAAAGGGTGAGAGATCCTTTCCCCCTGTACCTCGCTGTGTGCATCCCCAATTTTGGAATCAATCCCTCTTACTGCCATCTGAATCTTAGCATTATGTGCATTTGGGGAAGGGCACAAGCTCCTCAAAGGGCTGTGACTGTGGAATTGCCCATCTTCCCTTCTGCATGGTGTGTGTGAACTGCTGGCAAAGCAGCTGGGGGTGTAATGGCTTCTCCCCTGAGAGATGTGGCTGCAGGAAACAGGTTCTGATGCTGTTGTGATCTTTCCATGGTACTGGAAGTCACCCTTCCTGTTTTTCCCCATGATAACACAGGCAAAGCAGAAGAGCCTAAGTCTTTTTCCTGGTCTTGGTGGTTGTGGGAGAAGATCCATCTGAGAGTGCTGAATACAGATTGCTTGGAGACTCTGCCCTCTCTTTTCTTGGCTGGTACCCAGCTGATGTGTCAGTACCTTCAGCTGAGTCTAGTCCAAAGTTACATCCTTCCAGGGTTCCATACCCCTTGTGCTGTGGCAGGGGTGAGGGAGAACACTGCTTTGCCAGCCTGTAGGGGAAAGGGTGACAATCAGCCTGTGGCCCCTGGACTGCTTTGCCTTGGCTAAGTGCCCATTACACCTAAGCTTGAGCTCAGGAAAGCTGGGTGGTACATCACTGTGTGAGGCAGTGCAAGTCACAGCTTTAGTCTAAAGGAAATTTCAGCTGTTGCCTTCATTGTGCTTACCTCAGACCAGGGTGGTTTTCTTTTATTGATCCCATGAGGTGGTGCTTGTGTTCAGGGTGTTCCCCCTGACTGGGCACTGAGAATATCCTGGTCTGCCTTGGGAAGCAGCACCTCTTCCCTGGTAAAGCAGATTGCAATTTCACCATCTCACAGTGGCAGGAAATGTATCCACATGCTTCCCTTGACTCACTTCCATATCCTAAAGTGGGTTGCAGTGTGTGAAGTTCACAGAGCAGTGAAGTTTGTTACAGCAATACTTCTGGAGAAATATTCCTAGTGTGATGTAAGTTAGGGCTAGAAAATTCTATTAAAAGGCACTTCAGGCAGATAAAGACCACCCAGAACAACAGCAGTCCACGTGTTTCTGGCTTATGCCATGCTCTAGTCAGAGTAGCTGAAGGATCAGTCTTGGTGAAGCCCAGATGCCTCACTCTCCCGACTCTTTGCTCAGTACATACTGCAGACAGAATGGCAATCTGCTGGCTTTCCAGGCAGGAAAACTAGAGTGGGACTGCAGAGGGATAGTCCTTGCAGTGTGTGTAAGCACAGCCAGGTGAAATGGGACTTTAGGAATAGTCATGAAAGCAACATGGTTTGAGATAAATGTGGATTGCTTAGAGTGTGCCTTTGCTGCCTCTAAATTATGTGGAGCTTCCTTCCTCTTCCCGAGAGCTTCAGTTTCCTGTCTGAGAGTAGGCTGACATACTCTGAGATCTTGTGGAATCTCAGTACAAAGGTGGAATCAGAAGTGCTGCTTTAGTTGCTTCAGCTGAGTTTTTAGAGCCTCAGGCTTCAGAGCTTCCCCAGATGTTGTGGTCTGCAGGATCCTTCTGTCAGCCAGGCTGGTTAACCAGCCCAGTTAGGTTGTTGCTGTACCTGTATAAACCTTGATGATTGCAGTGGCTTTGGGTTGTGATTGGAAATGAGAACAGGTATGGCTGGAGAAGAACTGCCACCTTCAGCCCTTCTGGAAGAGGTGTTTGTATCCCACAGAGGACTGCCACTAAGCAGAGTTCCCAGGCCTTGGAGTCACTGCCTGGATGTGTATGTAACTCACTCAGGACTTTGGAAAAGTTGCCTCTGTATGGTGTTTGGCTTAAATACATCACAAGGTTTAAATGAGATTGTGTCACATCTGAATCTGTGTATGGGATCTGGAAACACTGAGTGCAGAAAAGACTTTCCTTCTTGATAAATTCACACATTGCCCCATGCCCCTTCCTCTGCAGTAGAGCCAGAAAAGGTGCGTGTTTGGGTGACAGCAGGCTGAAACTGGATGTGTCCAGTTGTGGTGACCTTAAGGAAGCCCTGGGCCCCAGGCTGCAAAGACTTTGTGATGCTGAGAACAGATAACGCAGTTGTGTTACCCCAGTGCTGGCATTGCAGTGCTCAGGGCTAGCAGAGTGTTTCTGCAGGCATGAAACTGAGCCAGCTCTCTCTGTTCCTTTAGAGATGAATTGTTAAGGCTTTTGCTAAGCCCCGTGGAAAGCAGCTGCTGCCTTCAGCAGCAGTGGCCCAGGACCCTCCTGTGGCCACTGACAGCCCAGCCTGGGGCCTGGGAGCCCAACTGAGGACACAGCTGTCCCTTTCCTGTTTGCAGGGTCAGCCAGCCCTGGTGCTGAGCTGCTGTCACACACAGACGTGGACAGGGACACAGAGATGACACTGACATGGCTGTTAGCCCCAGCTCTACACAGGACAAAGGTGACACAGGCACCATGTGGATGGGGCTGGCAGACTCAGTGACACCCTCAGGGTTCACAAGGAGGGGCATACTCAGGAATCCTTTGAGCACTGGTATGACCCCTGTGCCCACCCAGCACTCCAGCATGGACCACAGCCCCCTGACCCACCCCACCGGGCTCCTCCTGGCCAGCTTGACACACCAAAGACTCAGCATCACTCAGTTGCTCATCAAAGGCACATCACACTTTGCAGGTACCAACATGGATCCCTTGCCCTCCTGATAACCCTGCCCATACCTGGAGTTCCCTGCTTGCCCTGTGCTCTGAATTACTGCTGCTGGATACACTCCTGCACACCTGGTTTGTGGGGTGTACACAGAGTTGCCTCCCCCAGAATGAGCACACAGGCTGTGAGTGACTGCCCTGCTCCAGCTGCTGACATGGATCCCTCACTCCCCTTGCTCTTGCTTGCCCCCTCCAGCAGCTGCTCTTGTGGACACGAAGTATTCCTGCCTCAGTGGCTGTAGGGTGAGTTCCCACTGGCTCCAGGAGCTGCTCCCACAGCCTGGGGCTCTGCTCTCCCTGTCCCTAGATCTGATTTCAGGAGCTGGCCCCAAATCCACACCTTCTGGCTGCCTGGTATCTGCCACTTGGTCCTTGCAGCACACGGGACCCTGGGAGGTTGCACAGAGAGTTACAGAAAGATTAAATAAGCCAGGACTGTGGTGGTCAAATACAGAGCTCAGCTAGCCCAGCACTGACTGGCCCAGGTTTACACCCAGCCTCTTACAAGTCTTTTCTGTCTAACCCCTCTTGGCTGCTCCCTGTCCCTGCATAGTTCCTCAGCTGCTGACATCCCACCTTGTTCATCTGACATCCTGGACATTGAGCTTTGCATCCTTATCAGTTGCGAAGTTAAATCCAGCTGGTGGCCATGACAATTGGTGTTCCCCAGGGCTCAGTACTGGGGCCAGTCCTTTCCAGTATCTTTCACCAATGGTCTGGATGGGAGGGTTGAGTGCACTCCTAGTAAATTTACAGACACCAGCATGGATGGCAGTTTTGGGAGGGTGGGAAGGCTCTGCAGAGGGATCTGGATCCATGGGGCAGGGCCAGTGGTAGGAGGTTCAACAAGGTCAAGTGCAAGGTCCTGCACCTGGGTCACAAGCAGCCCTTGCAGTGCTCCAGGCTTAGAGAAGAGGGCCTGGAAAGCTGGAGGGACAGGGAGTGCTGGTTGGCAGGGGCTCAAGATGAGCCCACGTGTGCCCAGGTGGCCAAGCAGGCCCATGGCAGCTGGCACCATGGGCACATAGGCCCTGTGGCTCCAGCTGCAGCACACGTGCTCCCACACACACGAGCACACAGAGCAGAGAGCCCTCAGCCAGACAGGAAATCCTGACTGCACTGAGCAGGGCATGGCCAGACAAGTGTGGTTCCTCCCCTAAACATCCCTGGTAAACCTTGGAACCATCTGAGGTGCTTTTCTCCTTTCATCCCATGATGGGTCTTGTATTTCCTGGGCATTAACTCTGTCTCAGTCTATCAGCTGACCCAGAAGCTGCTCCCACTGAGTCACTGGAACAGGTTTCACACCCAGCCCTGGGGCTGCTGGATCTCCTGGGAGAGCCCTTGGAAGAGTCAGTGTCCATTTCTCTGGTTAGGTTACTGTGGGGTCTCTACCTGCTGATGGGCATCTATGCCCCTTTGTGTATGTGTAGACCAAATTTGTATTGTACAACCACAAAAATTCACTTTGTAAAGGAGCAGAGAAGTGTTTTGGAATAATCACTGCCCTGAGGGCTTTACTGATATGACAATCCTGTAGCAATGACAACTTTTATTTCAAAGCACAGTTGAACACAAGCTCCAGGGCAGCAAGGCTGTGGTTGGGAGAGTTATAATTTGCATTTTTTTTGTCTTGAACAGGAGAGAAGTGACTACACGGCTATGAAAACACCCATTTTAGTTCTGCTCCAATTATCACAAGGTTTCTGCATCTGCACGTGGTCCTGATCCACATGACATAAAGCACCACAAGAACTTTTTAATTAGCCCCATGGTGACAAAATCTAGTTTTGCTAATTATATTATTGTTACTCTTTTTTGAATGACCAGAAGTGCAAGGTGATTTGAGATTTTGTTTGCTTCTTGAATCCCATCATTTCCCTTAACAAAGGCAAGGTGGGAAGGTGGTTGGAGTCTTGTGTTGGAGGTAGGTTTGCATCCCCAGCTTCTCTGACTAGAGCTGAGCTGTTTTATCTTGTAACTTGAGAGCATCTCATAGCTTGTATGAAGTTGGATCACAGAAACAGGAGTTTGCTGAAGGTATTTGCAATTTCTGACAAAAATACTTCAGGGATGAGTAATTCCACATGCTGCCAGTGATAGTGATTATACTGTAGAAGAGAAAATGACCTGAAAATGCTTGTTTATCACTTCTAATATATAATCTTACTTAACAGAGTCATCTTCAGAGACACTCTGCATATGTTGGGAGAGATCTGACGGAAGGCAGGCATGAGTCATTCCTGTCTCAGCATTTCTGTATTTCAGGTTTTTGCTGGAGCTCAATCTTACTTTTTTGTTAGGGAGATTTCTGAGGCAAAAGAGAAAGGTTGGATTAGAGTTGAAAGTAAATTGCTTTTTCTCTCCCCCAAGCTTCTGTGAAAATACTATTTTTATGGGAAATGAGAACAAAGAATACACAAAATTAACTGTGGATTGTTAGAAAAAATTATTTCATACCCAAAGTGGCTTTCCTTTTTGGATCTGTGGAAAACTGCAGTTTTCAAGCAGAAAATAGGATTATTATGTATATAAGGATTTAAAATGGAATTATTCACTGACACTAAGGAGCAAACTGTGATGGGAAGAAATGACAGGATCCCTGCCGAGTCTTCACGAGAGGCAATGGAAATGTGCAGAAAGTTCTCATTTCTACAGTTCTCTGAAATTCCATTATAGGAGTAGCTTAACAGTTTATAGGGGAAAATAGAAAGGTTGTGGTTTATTCTGCATGTTGCTTTTTCTTGTAAGAAATTAGATCTTTGTTTCAGCAGCAAAAAGAGGTGGTAAGTTCCCATCAGGGAAATGGCTCAGTCATCCTGGGCTGTGGGTGCAGGGGGGCAGTTGCCGTCTTCTCTTAGAACTTCCCCACAGTGTCTCCAAATTCACTGGATATTACAACTTTATTTTTCTAAAACTTGAGACACTGTCTCTGTGATTTTTAACTCATGTCATTTATCTGACTGAAAAGAACTTTGAGAAAGGACTGTGATGCAGAGATCTTTCTGATGACCTAACATAAGGGAAGAGCAGAACTTGGAAGGAAGCTGATCTGTCCATGGAGCCCAAGAAGGAGTAGCCTGGCCAGTGATGTTACCTTTAGGGTGAGCACATTCCTTCTCCAGATTTCTTGGCTCTGATGGGAGCTGAGACAGCCACCTCCCTTGCCCTGACTTATTTTTTAGTGCACAGATCACCAGGCTCATGTGGATTTACATGTCCAACCAGCCACGATGGTGGGAGCGGAGGATTAGGGAAAGCAGGTCCTGTGTGGGTGACTCTTTTGTCTGTATTTAGACAGAGAGTCCCTGCAGCTCCATGGATAAGCTTCAGCTCCATGGATAAGCTTCAGCTCAGCCTAACTTGCCAGTCCTTGCTTTAGGTGAGGTGCATTCCAGGCAGAGGTGCTGCTTCCCAAGCTGAGTGGTGTGGTCGGTGTTCTAGAGGGAAGGGATGCCACACAGAGGAACCTGGACAGGACAGAAGTGGGCTGGGGCAAACCTCAGAAAGTGCAACAAGGCCAAGTACAGGGTCCTGTATATGGGTGAGGGCAATCCCAGTGCTGGGCAATGCTTGGATTGAGAGTAGCCCTGCAGAGGAGGACTTGAGGGTGTTTGGTGGATGAAAAACTCAATATGTCCTGTCAATGTCCACTCACAGCTCAGAAACCAATCATATCCTGGGCTGCATCAAAAACAGCATAGCCAGCAATTCAAGGGAGATAATTCTACCCTAAATTCTCCTCTCCTGAGACCCCACCTGCAGTACAGTGCTCAGCTCTGGGGCTCCAAGCAAAAGGAGCACATGGACCTGCACAAATGGGCCATGGACTTCCTGATCCAAGGAGGGCCACAGATATGGTCAGGAGGCTGGAGAACCTTCCCTGTGAAAATAAGCTGAGAGAGCTGGGGTTATTTAATGTATGGAGAGAAGAGAAAGCTCTGAGGAAACCTTTCAGCAGCCTTCCAGTACCAGAAAGTGGCTTACAAGAGAAACAGAGAGGGCCTTTATACAAAGGCACGTGGTGATAGGAGTTGTTGAGGACAGCAAAATGGGGAAAGTAGTCAGTACACTGCATGGAAGGGCTGATATTTGTAGGGACAGTTTGTAGAAATAGATTGGTGCAAACATCATAAAATCTGACATAAGTAAATGTGCCATCTTGCATCTGGGAAAGGACAAGCCTGTGCAATCAGGCCAGTGGTCTGTCCAGGAAGCAGCTTTGTATGACCCTGGTGGGCAAACAGCTCACCAGGAGATGAGATGGGAATGTGTTCCTCTGTCAAAGAAGGAGACAAACAGCTTCAGCTCTGCCAGCAAAGGTCTGGTCAGCCAGTGCAGGGAAATGATCCCAGCCCTCCATCAGTGCAGGACTGTGTCAAAACCACAGCACTCCAGGACAAGAAAGACAGTGATACATACACTCCACTGACTTCCTTGGAGGGCTTCCAAATTTACCGCTGGGCTGGATCACCTGACATTCAGGAGAGGTTGAGAACTGGATTTGTTCATCCATATAGAAGAGAAGGCTAAGGGGAGACCTCATTTCTGTGTATAACTAGCTGATGAGATAAGGATACAGAAGAGATAGAGCCTTCCTGGAAGTGTACAACAATAAGATGAAAGGCAACAGACACTAATAGGAATGTCCTAAGTTCTCACTAAATGTAAGGGAATTTGTTTGGTTTTTTATTTTTTGTTTTTCCTATAACACTGGTCATATACTTGAACATTGCACAGACTGTGTGAGTGACTTGATGACTTTCAGAAATCCTTCCATAACAGAAATTATTGTATGATTCTATGTTTTGATAATTCTATAGTCTGACACACATTTATAGCTCTTGTTTGTGCAGGGATAAAGAATGGAATCAGAGAACATCACCACCACTGTGACAGAATTTGTCCTGTTGGGCCTGACACAGAGTCACAAGTTGCAGAATTGTCTCTTTGTGATCTTCTTTGTCATCTATGTAATAACCTGGCTCCTGAACTTCACCATCATTGCCACTGTGGCTGTGGATCAGCAGCTCCACACCCCCATGTACTTTCTCCTGGCCAACCTCGCTTTCCTTGACATCAGCGATTCCTCAGTCAACACTCCCAAACTGCTGTCAGGCCTCCTCACCCAGCACACAGTGATCTCCTTCAGTGAGTGTTTCCTCCAGATGTTCTTCTTCCATTTCATTGCAGGTGCAATGGCCTTTTTGCTGGTAGGGATGATGGTTGATAGGTATGTGGCCCTCTGTGAGCCACTGCGCTACCTGTCCATCATGAACTGGAACCTGTGCACAGGACTGGTGGCAGCTGCATGGTTTGGTGGGTTTCTTCATTCAATTATACAAATTGCTTTTCTTCTCCAGCTGTCATTCTGTGGCCCAAATGTACTGGACAATTTTTACTGTGATGTCCCTCAAGTCATCAAAGTGGCCTGCACTGACACTCGCGTGGCTGAGCTACAGATGGTGTTTAATAATGGAGGGGTCCTCATCACCCTTTTTGTAATCTTGATTATTTCTTACATTGCCATCTTGCTTAAGATAAGGACATGCATCACAGAAGGGAAGCGAAAAGCTCTGTCTACCTGTGGAACACAGGTAACTGTTGTGAGCTTAATATTCATCCCCTGCATCTTCACCTATGCCCAGCCTTATAAGAAATACCCTAGGGACAAGGTGGCCCCCATTGTTTACACTGTGGTCACTCCAATGCTAAACCCAATGATCTACACACTGAGAAACACTGAGATGAAAAAGGCCATCAGGAGAACACTGGGGAAAATATTTCTGGCAGCAGGAATACAGAAACCAGCCCAGACAGTAGATCCAAAGACATCAAATCTGGTGTTTCCATGAGCGATCTGTGGTCATCACTGATATTCCTGGTCCTTCAGTAAGTGAGCAACTTTCTAGCTGTGAGATGGGGACAACATTCACCTCTCATCAGTTTAGGAAGGTCGGTCACATGGAGTGTGCAGTATGGTGGAATATCCAGGGCCTAATGAAAGTTGTCTGCAATAAATGACCTGCAAAGACATCCCCATGACACACTCTGGGTGGTGACCTGCAAGGGGCCCCACCCACCCCTCCTTCTCTCCTGTGGAAATCACAGCTGAGCCTTCCACTCCAGCATGTCTCACTTCCCTTTAGCATTCCTAGTTTCATCTCTAAGTTAGCACTGATGCCTTACTGACCCTGGAAATAAAACATTTTGGACATAATATTAGTATAGGAGGGAATAAAAAGGCTGGTATTTATTGGAGGCCTCCAGGGGCAGATGTGGAAAAATATCCACAAAATGCCCAACCCCACAGGGTGAATACAGTTTTATAAATAAGTTTAGCAAATCAGCATAATTGACAAAAATCACCAGTTAGGAGCACAAGAGGTGATGCAATTTCCCCCAGTTCAACCTCCTCTGAAACCTCCTCTCTCAGATGTTCAAACTTTGTTTATAAAAATATGTTTTAAAGAGCTGGTCTCAGCCTTGGTTCCTGGGGAGAACCAAGATAGGATAGGAGCCTTAGAATGTGTTTTGTCTTTCTGCCTATCAGGGCAGGGAAAAGTACTGGGAAAACTACTAGAATACAATAATAGGCTGCAGAGATACAAATATGTGTAAAGAATACAGAGAATATATAAAAGAAAAAAGCAAAAATTTATTTGGCATCAGCATGATGGCATCTGCATATTACTGCATTAGTAACTTCACTAGCAATGCTGAGATAGAGAAAAAAGCATTCTGAAAATGATTTAGTGGGAGAAAATTCTCAGACTTGTAGGGATTATTTAGGTTTAGAGCTGTTTGAGTTTAATTCCCTTAGAGAGACAAGTGAGAAATGAAATCCCTCTTGACAGTAGAAAAAAAACCTTCCACAAAACATATAAACAACTGGTGAGAAAAAAAACTGATGAGAGGAAGTAGAATTCAGAATAATAAAAGGAAAAAGGGAAAAAAAAAGTAATAAAAGCAAACAAGAGGCAAAACCTCTTTATGTCACTTTTTGATGCTTTTGTTAAAGGTCAAAATTTTATTTTATGTCATGTCTTGAAATCAAAACATTTCTCGACATTCTTTATTTTCTCCATTCTTCCTTCCTTCCATGGAAGGGCTGAATAAGCTGAAGGGCTCATTGTGCTGGCTGTGTGTATAAATTGAGTGATATTTAATTTCTCACTTAATTTAATTAATTGCTAATCCTTATCCATCTGCCTGCCCAAATGTCAGCACTGGCACCAGAGGTTGCACCCAGACTGCCTCTGACTGAGCTGCTGCACTCAGTCCCTGCTGAGGGAGGGTGAACTTTGTGTGCCAGAGACTGGAGAAGGGTTTGCCTCTGCATCCTTTAGATAAAGTTTTCTCTGTCTTTTCAGTGTGCTGGTTGTTTCTGGCTCCAAGGGTGATAATTATAGAATTGTGGCATCAGCTGTGGTTCTGGAGTGCTAACTCAGGTGCCATGGGGTCTTAAAGCTCTAAGGTGCATTAACTTATCTGTAATTATTTGTTGTATTTATTATTCTTGTAACCTCTAGAAACCATCACCTAGAATTTTCCAGATCACTTATAATATTAATTCAATAAATCAAACAATTCTTTCTCCCTTCCCTTCCCTTCCCCACAGATACATGTATATTAATAAACCCCTTGTAATGCTAATAAAAAATTAAGCTCAACACTGTCCTTTAATGTCATAAGCTGAATTAAAGAAGCAACACATTCCAACAATGCTAAAACTTCATTATGTGGTTCTAGAGTGAAGAATCGGGTGCTGCATATCTAATGACTAATTTAGCTGTTTTCTTGGAGATTCCTTAAGGAGGTTAAATGCATCCATGACAGGAGGTGATTTGACAGAACCATAAATTGTGGCAGCATGCCAAGAGCTCAGCAGCCCATATCAAGACAGACATTTAAATCAGTACCAATTTTTGCCAGAAAAGGTAAATTAATTAGTTATTGAATACCATTTCACGCAGACTTCCTAAAATAATTAATAGAAAGAAATTAAAATGTTAAAATATATGATTTTCAAAAATACATTCTTCCATAAAAATGCTAGGATCAATAGTTCACGTGTTGGGGTTGGGGAGATGAATCCAGGCACATGAATTTTGCCTTGGTCTGTTTGTGAAGCTGGGATCCACTGAGTGGCATAATTTAATCAGAACTTCCCTTTTTTGTAGGGGAGGGAGGATAGTGTGAGTGAGCTCAGCTCTAGCAAAACCAATGGCTGTTTTTCTTAGAGACCAAAAATCAGTGCTCCTTGCTAGAGGTGAAATTCTGATTTGACCAGCTAAACACCTGTCTTGCCTTCTACCACATCAGCTTTTATTTGGGGTCTCTTTCATGCACATGTGGCATTTGGAAGCAGGAAACAGAAGAGATGAATTCAGGAAAAACATAAAGTTGCTGATAGTGTTTGGTGGGGGGCACTGCAGCAGGTATAAAAAAAGATTTATTCCAACTGGGTGAATTATTCCGGAGGTCTCTTTCTCCTTGGAGTGGAGTCTGAAACATCTTAAAAAGAGGCAAAATTAAAAGCTTTAATTATTTGGAATGCGATGTCCCTTAAAGTGATTAACACTAGTGTTATTATACTAGAGTAATTAAAATTTTTAAAGAAATGCTTCTTTCAGTATAATCTTTTCAAGTAATAAAACAAGAAAAAATTTCCCTGCTTTTACCGAGGTAAAATTAGATCAGCTCCCAGAAGCAAAGTCTGTAGAAATGTAAATGAAGTTTCATTAGCTCTTTCTCCAGTGCTCAAATTGTGAAGAAAAAAGGGTTTCAACAATACAGAGACAAGTTCCCTAGAGGAGTCTAAGCAAACAACATTGCCAAATGCAATTAATTAATCACTTTGTCATTAACTCAATGCTGTGAAGTTTCTCAAGTCAGGCAATGACTTCATCCTCAGATGACTTACTTTGCCTTTCTCTTTTACAAGCAACTAAACCAAACAAATTACAATAAACTCAATCATAGTGCTCTTTACTACCTTTATGGCCAGGAACTCAGATGAAAAAGGAACAGCCCTCAAAGATCAGTATGGCCACACTGGTAGAGAAGATTTCTTTTGCTTGACCTCAATATGGAAAGTACAGTGTGAATATTGCAGCCCCAGACCTGGGCTATTCACCAAGCCAGAGCAGCTGTTCTATTCAGAATAAACTTCAAAACCTTCCCAAAGGAATACTCCTATGTTGTAACAGCCCTTTTCTCTTTGTGCCCTTGCAGATATCAGCTAATCCTCCAGAAACTCTTCATGCCTGGATGAATTTCTCCAGCTGAGATTTGCAGAATACTCTTATCCCATGACTGACACTCCGCAGTGTTTAGAAGGTGTGGGCACTGCACTGTGTTAAATGCTGAGTTCTTGATGGAAATAAGGAAAAAGCATTAGTTAATCTTCCTTTCCTTTACTTTCCCCACACCTTAAATGAAAAACACAAGGCTCTGAAAGAAGTGATTTCCTTATCACTTTCATTCAGTGAACTGCTTTTCTGCTGGAAGGAATGGAAAACAAAAAAGAAAAAAGGCAAAGCAAAACATGTAGTCCCTATCATCAGTGTATGCTTAGCCTTGAAAGTTCACTATAAATAATATTTCTTCAGTGACAGGGTGAGGTGAATGCCTGCAATGGAAATGAGAAGTTCCAACCTGGATACTTGAATTAGATATGGGAAGTATTCTGCTTTAGAAGAAATGTCTGAAATATATACTTCACTCCTGAGGAAGAAATTGAGATAGAAATTCTAAATTACTTGCTTCTGGAACAAAGAATAAGGACAAAATACTTACAGTTGTGAAAGAGATCTTTGTGCCTGCAGTTTCCCCTGAGCTAGTAAACCATTAGAACCCACCAAAAATGAAATAAGGTTTTTAATCCACACCTTCATGGACATGAAAATCTTTATTTCTTCATCAACACAGCCAACACTCTGATTAGTACGTCTTTCACTTCTTTATTCCTCAGGCTGTAAATCAGAGGGTTTAATGTGGGAATTACAGTTGTGTATATGAGAGCAAGGATTTTCTTAGCATCTTGTGAATTACCGGATTTGGGCTGTAAGTAAATCAAAGTCCCACTTGCACAGTACAACGTTACAACAGTAAGGTGTGAGGAACAGGTGGAGAAGGTCTTGTGCCTGCTCTCTGCAGAGGAAATCTTCAGGATGCTGGAGATGATGCAGGTGTAGGACAGCAGGATGAGGCAGAAGGGGGTGAAGATGACGAGCACTGTGGCCGAGACGAGCTGCCTCTCGTAGAGCGAGGTGTCGGTGCAGGAGAGCATGATGAGAGGGGGAATGTCACAGAAGAAGTAGTTGATGCTCCTGGGCCCACACAAGGACAGGGTGAACACCCAGGCTGTCTGCACCACCGCCACCACTTGGCCACTGCAGCAGGAGAGCAGCACCAAGGAGAGGCAAGCCCTGGTGCTCATGATGGCAGAGTACCGCAGGGGGCTGCACACGGCCACGTAGCGGTCGTAGGCCATGGCTGCCAGCAGGTACCACTCAGTGGCCGCTAGGAAAACCACACAGTAGAGCTGTGTGACACAGCCCAGGTAGGAGATGCTCCTGTCCTCTGACAGGAGGTTGACCAGCATCTTGGGGACAACGACTGTTGCTGTGGAAATATCCAGGAGGGACAGGACACGCAGGAAGAAGTACATGGGCATGTGGAGGGCGGGGTGCACTGTGAGCATGCAGATGAGAAGGTTCCCGATGAGAGTCATGCTGTAAACTAAGCAGATTGTGAAGAACAGCAGGTGCTGAAGGTCTGGGCGGCTGGACAATGCAGAGAGGACAAATTCAGTCAGCAGGGTGTGGTTTCCTGCATCTTGTTCCTCTGCTGGCTCCATCTGAGAGGAATCAGAGGGACAGACTGTCAGAGCCGTAGTCACTGTACCAAGATCACAGTGCTGCAGCCAGTTACTCCAACCAGGAGTGTCTTGGGAATGCCTGGGGAGCTGCTGGATCCAAGGGTGGAACTCCAGAGCAGGTTGGGCTGAGCCCATGGAGGAGGCAATGGCTGTGTGTGGCGTCAGTGTCCCCCAAGTGTCGTTGTTTGAGACAGTCACCAAGCCCTGGACTAAGTGGTGTTGGCATTTAAGGGGTGGCTCCATCATGGTTGCAGGGTTAATTGCTGAGGATGTGCTCTCCCCCCAGATGTCAGGTCTGTGCTCCCAGCTGGTCCCACAGGCACTTCCTGCAGTGAGGGGAATGCCCAGGTGACAACAGAAACAGCACAGACCAAAGAGAGAAAACCCCTTTTGTTACCTTAGGCAGCAGTGGGCATTGCTCCTGGCACTCTGTTTTACCTACTGAGTGGGCTGACAGGGCAGGCAGCCTTCCTCCAAGACATCTGAAGTTACCTTTAGAGCAACTCAAGTTCAGATGAAAGCCAGGAAAATTCAGGCTGCAGGAGGCTTTGGCTCATATTCACATCAATCCCCAGCTGTCAGTGGGACAGAAATACCTCCAAGAGCCCAGCTTTGGGGAAAGCCCTCCCAAACAGAGCAAGCAGAAGCTGTCAAGGGAAGACCTAAGCCAACTCCTGTCCACCAAAACACCCACAGACCAAAGAAAGCAGCAGCAAAATAAACAAAACCTTCTGTCTGTAGGCAGGCAAGGGAAGAAGGAATAACTGAAGGCAGAGGTGCCCAGAGAGAACGATAAGGAAGTGCAGAGGGTGAAGCTCAGGACCATCCGTTCATGACTGCCATGGCCTCATTCCCCTGAGGGGTGTGGCTGTGTGGCAGTGCTGGACCAGCTCTGTGGTTTCTCACTGCCCAGGACAGGAAACTGAGGCACTGAAGGAGAGAAGAGATCCACCCACCGCAGAGGAGAGAGGGGGGTGGTAAATTCTGTGTCCTTCACACTCAGCACCTCTTACCAAAGGGGCCACCAGCCACAGCCCTACCCCAGCAAATCTCAAGGCACAAAATGCATTTTGGCATCAGAAATGTATCCATGAACAGGCACAGAAGGGGGAAGCACCTTTTGCTCTGTACACACAGGGACCACATCAACAGAGCTGGCGCACAGAGGAGGACACAGCCACAAAGCAAGATCAGTGCCACAGCCCTGCCATGACCAGTCACCCTTGGGCTGACTCTGCCTGGTTTCCCCTTCAGGCTGTAACTCACACAGGACATCTGTGACTCACACACATCTCCTGTTGGTGGGTTTCAGGTGCAAGCTCTGGATCCTGGAGCCACAGATGATTTTAACACACAAGAACAATCAAGAAACTCCCAATATTCTCAGGCATTTGATGTATTTAGAAGGGATCTTTCTGGGTTTGACTGTTTCCATAGCCATAGGAATGAAGGGACACTTTTGTGAGTGATAGCTCAATATAGCCTGTGCATTACAGATAGAGAAGGACATGAAAAACTCCCTGCAGTCTCTAACAGCACACATTCCCACTGCTTTTCTTAACTTGTTAGATCCATGGAGGTGAAGTGGAAAGGACCTAATTTTGCTAAGTCTGCTCTCCAAGCCCATATGAAGATTTTAGACTACTGCTGTGATCATTAGCTCTTTGTTCAAGTCAACAACACTCACAGCAGCCACTGCTTTACTGACAGTGAGTCTTTTATTCCCTAATTCAGAACACCTCTGAGAAACAACGCTCAATTTATGTAATTTGTGTGTAGTGGCTCTGAAGCCCTTTAAGTAAGTTTTTGCCTTAGCTCTCCCTTGGATTTTCTTTATACATTCACAATAGACATTTTGAAGCAACGTCTCCTACCTCCAGCAATTCTGCCATCCAGTGCCTCCAAAATGGGTGGTCCAACTCTTGATAGAAGAATTTCCCTTGTTTATTTACATTAGGAACAGTGTTGGGCTGATGATTTCTACTGTCAGCTTACACTGCAGATTAAAAATTATATTTTAAACGCAGATGATCTTCTGCCACAGCTAGAATAATCTGTTGACATAAGCACATGGCATACACCACAGAAAGTCAGCCGTAGACATGGCTCACAGAGAGGAAGAAAAGGAATTTGTTAGATTTGTTACATCTCAGTTGAATTGGCTGCAGCTGAAAAGGTAGAGACCTCAAAGCATCTCAAATTTTTGCCCATGAAGGGAACAGCTGAGCTGCCTCTTACATGTGGCTTAGGCAGAGTCTCTTGAAAGCCCTAAATCCCCTACGGGTGGGATTGATTGAATCTGATTTCAGAACTACCAGGGATGGTTGTTCAGAGCTGTGCTCCCTCTGCTGCCAAGGAGATGGAGCAAACAAGGACATCCCTATAACAGCCCTGAGAAGCTGTTCTGGATGGCAGCCTTCCCTCCACTTGTGTAA
>JBBMKD010000101.1:3254815-3265605 GCA_037834095.1 Argya squamiceps
ATAATGCAGCCATAAGAAACAGCAGTTACTATCAGGGTGCCAGGGAGGATGATGATGAGTGTGATAAACATCAGCTCTTCGATGAAGCCTGTGTCTGTGCAGGACAGCTCTAACAACAGGGAGAAGTCACAATAAAAGTGGTTCATGACATTGGGGCCACAAAATGGCAACTGCATGATCATAATAGTGGGAGGAAACACGGAGAGAAAACTCAGTGCCCAGCAGCTCAGGATCAGCTGCAGGCAAAGCCTGTTGTTCATGATGGCTCTGTAATGCAAAGGGTGGCAAATGGCAACGTAGCGGTCCAAGGACATCACTGCCATGTGGAAAAGTGTGCAGGCACCCAGGCAATAGTAAAACAGCATCTGAAGGAAGCAACCAGGCAGGGAAATCGTCTTCCTCTCTGTCAGGAGGCTGTACAAGGTGCTGGGAAGGAATGTGGAGGTGAAAGTGATTTCCAAAAGGGCAAAATTCCTGAGGAAGTAGTACATCGGGGTCTGGAGGAAGTTATTGGTGAGAGTGATGGTGATGACAGAAATGTTTCCAAGCAGGATGAAGAAATAGGCAATGCCAAGGAACAGAAAGAGGGTGATCTCCAAATGGCGGCTGCTGGCCAGTCCCAAGAGGACAAATTCCACTACAGTTGTGTGGTTCATTGAGACATTATTGCTGGCAGAGAAAGAAATGACCTGTCTTGGGAACTGTTGGAAAACAGCATGTGTCAGTCTTTGCTAACATTACAGGGCAATACCAGCAACAAACCTCTTGTAAAAGACTGAGGCAGACACAGTAACCACATATTAAAAGTCCTTGTCATGTAACAGGAGTCCCATTTGTAAAACTGAGTCCTCACTCCAGTCAAAAAAATTCCTACAGTTCCCTCACAGCACACCTGAGAGAGGTGCAGGAGCTGTCACAGACCCTGGGTCTCTCTGGATGATGTGACAACTTCCACCCTCCAACAAACAAACAAAAAACAACAAACAAACAAACAAAAAACCAAAACAAAACAAAAAGCCAAATGCCCAGAGTGAGAACTTTGCCTGTGTCCAGGAACTTATCACACAGAAAAGCAATCACACCACAGACAGACTCTGAAGCAGGTTAGATTGGGTCAAGGACACATTAATATTGCAACAGAGAAAGTTACTGCAATTAAAAGGAGACAGGGAAAGAGAGCGGTAGAGACTCTTCGGAGAAGAGGCCAGACAGAAAGACAGCAATGCTGCAAAGTTAAGGCTACCTGGCTACCACTGAGAGAAGGCAAAATGCACAGAGCAGTGGCTGGATGCAACAGCAAGCACCAGTGTGAGAGAGGGCATGGGAAAAACTGTGGGGAAATTGTCTATTTACCCTCAGCTCCAGTGGATCAGCTCTGATGCTGATGGACATTCCTTCTTCTTCAGAGTGTCCAAGCATCCCTCCATCTTACACCCCACCCCAAGCTCAGAGGTGTTCTCTGTCCAGTGCAGCCTGTCTGTGGTGGCACAACACCACCATGCCGTTATGTCCTGAAAACTCTGTCTGATGCCCTTCAATCAGTCTTTTCTTGCAGGCTTGTCATGTCCAATCTGTGGTTTTTCAACTGCATTCTCCCTCCTCTTCCTCCCAGACAGCAGCCCTTCTTGCCCTAAAGAGAGACCTGTCTTGTTTTGCACTCATGTTTCCCAGGTTTTATCTATTATGTTACCTGGATATTTTCATCTGGTTTTAGATTAATTTCAGACTCATTTCAGATATTTCTGAATGACTGAAATAAACACCAACACAATGAATTTCCAGGAAAAGCAAGCCTATCCTATTTAGCTGATAACCCTATATCAAACAAGACACTCAAATTTCCCTCTTCAAATGCTCAACAAAAAGAGAGCTATAAGCTGGAATGTTACAAGCCTTCTCAATGCATTATTCCCACCAAACCTTTCCCCTTAGTGCCCTTTTCCCAGCAAAACACAGGAGTTTATTGGCATCATCTTATGGCTATTTCTCAAAAGACACCAATACAAAACAACTTCCCTCTCACAAACCATACAAAATATAGGACATTTTTTTCAATACCACAGATGGACAGATGTTTTCTGGAAGTTGATAGTGATCCTCTAAACCAAGAAACTCCCTCAGTAACAGCTAAAGGCTTTTACTTAATTTGAAAACTAAAAGTTAAGTTTTCCAAGTCAATGTCCCTTTAAACTTTCCCTATTCTTCAGAAAACTACACCTGAACTCTAAAAAATGCTCCAGGTAGTTACCAGTATATCCACAGCAATTCAGGATGCTACAAAAAGTATTCTGAGTCTGATTCTGTTTCTCCTTAACTTGGTTTGACAATCTTTTTTTGTCAATAAAATTTCCTCTCTCTTCAGCTCCTTTATATAATAGTGGCTGTGTTTTACAGTCTTGTGTTTCCTCACTGTGTCAAACCTCAGGGACCAATTAGGTATCAAAATCTGAAAAAAACACCTTGTGGGAAAACACTTGTGAAAGAACAGCAGGAGTATAATGAAACCACGGCGAAAATGAGATTGGGAAGGACCTCTGGAGGTCCAATCCTTGCTAAAAGCAAAGCTGGACAAGGTTGCTCATGACCTTCTCTCAGTAATATGTGGGTATCTCCAAACACAGGGATGTATCAACTTCCCTGCGGTGCCACAACTTCCCTTGTGTTTTCATTGTGAATATTTATTTCCTTTTGTGCAGAAAAGATCTACTTTAAGTCATGGCCAACACCTCTTGTTCTGAGAGGTCTAAGAGGTCGGGCTCTAACTCCCCCTTGGTGGACAGTTCAGGCAGATCCCTCCTCTCAACTTTGTCTTCTCTGCTTCTCCTCAGGTGTGATGTGCCCCAGTTCTCTGATAAACCCATTTATCTTCCACTAGACTCACAGCATTCTGATAACATCTCTGGGGTTTTTTATTCTGTGCACCATTGTCCCAACACGACTGTGCCAAGCATGAAGGATTTAGTGCCTGGCCAGAACAGCCTGTGGGTGCAGCCCAGTGTGCAGTGACCCCTCAGTGTCCCAGAGGCACTGCTGGTGTGCTCAGCACATCCTCCCCAGGAGCCACGGGGCTGTCCAGAGCTGCTCCAGCCTGCAGGAGGGGTTATCAATCCCACGTGCAGGACTAGGGAGGGAGCACAGCTCTCTGCACTTGGTACAGCTGCTCCCCAGCTGCTGAGGTTACTGCCAGAGGCTGAGGTCAAAGCACCAATGTCAGGCAGGAATCACACCACCAGTAAGGTTGGAAAAGACTCCCAAGATCATCAAGTCCAACCTTCAACCAAACACCACCATGTCCTGTAAAGCATATTCCAAAGTGCCACATCCACTCAGGTTTTGAACATTCCAGGGATGGTGAGTATTAAACCACCCTTTGGTGCTATTGTTGTTCTCTCTTCCCTATTAGAAATGAAGTGACTAATGTGGATTCCTAAAGGACAGACCTAAAGTGAGGCAGAAACATTCCCTTGTAAGGACTTGTAAGACAAGTTCAATTCAGTGAGAAGAAGTACCACAGATCCTTACTTAAATTGAGACTCACTCATCTCAATCAGTTCATTTGTAGTCGTGGAGAGGAAGAAAGGACAGTCAATATTGAAAATCTCAGTTCTGCAGAATCAAAACTCCACATTGGCACTTAATACGTTCCCTCTGCCTGAGGGAAGCAATTCAGAAGTTGGGTTTAATTCCTTCACTGCACACCAAGAACAAATAAACAAAATTACCAATAACCATTTAGTATAGGAGGAAAGAGGTACTCCAAACTGCCACGCAGCTGAGAGACTGGACTTCAAAGAGGGGATGCAAAAGTAATCCAAACGTGGAGCCTTAACTCAAAGCTTGAGCAAAAATAGGTCGGAGTTCTAGTTGAAGTTAAAGTTTATTGAAGTCTACACGTGAAGTCTAAGTTGAAGCTATTGAAGTCAGGGTAAGAGGAACTGAAGCCAGGTATTATTCTCACAGTACAGTGTTACAAACTTGTTACAGCTCAAAACAGGCCACAGCCCTAAACAGCCACAAGATTTTTCCTCACAAACTACAGACAGCCTGTTGTTCACATTATTTGGCAGCTTTTACAAAATTACATAGTTTTAAAGACTTTGACAGTTAAATATGCAACTCTCTTCCTAGGTCCTTTTCATTTCTGTGTTCTCTCTGCACCACAGCCTGTACCCAGCCAAGGCTAACATATCTGTATTCACAAGCTCCACTGTGCTCTCTATTTCATCTCTGATCTGTTCTTATATACCAAGCTACAGCCTATCTCTTTATTTGTAACATTTTCCTCTAGTTTGCTGATGTTTCCAGAGCTAATTATAAACCAATAGCATACAATATTTGGTAATGAGGAAATTCTGACGTAGGAGTGGGAAGTCCATGGTGATCTGTCACATGTGTTTCCAGCAGGTTCATCCTGGCAGTTGTTAATCCATGGTCTGTACCAGGGCTCATTACACTCAGCTCATTTATCGTCCTGTCTGCCATGGTTCATTTGAGCTGAGGGTGTGCTTCTCTCTCTCTATTCTACCCCTTTGCCTCACCATCATCCAGCAAATGCATGCAATATAGGGATGCAATTGTATTTTGACTTGCATTAGTGGGCTTTAAGCTTTCACAGGTGTCTGCACCCATGTTACAGCAGGCTGGGCAGGACTGCTACTTGTCAAAGTTAGAACCATGTTGGAGAAGTTCACACAGAACTGTCTTCCATGGGAAGAATCCCACGACAAAACTGAAGAAACTCCTCTCCCTAAGTGAACTGAAAAAAAGTTTTCAAAAGTGACAAACTGACAAAACCCCCATGTTTTGTCTCCCTGCACTGTCAGTGGGAAGGAAAGAAGGGCTGGAGATGGGGAAAAAGGTGTGCTAAAGGTTTATTTTAGTTCTCCTTATCCTCTTTCAATTATGTTAATAACTTTTTTCTTTATACCTTTTAATTTTTGCACCTGTTTTGCCCTTAAAGTGTTTCTTCCTGATCTTTACCTCAACTCATGAGTCCCTTTAGCTGCTCTTTCCCCCTCCTCTGCTCAACTATAGCAAAAGAAAATGAGTGAAGAGTTTTTCGTAGGTGCCTGGCGTTTAGCCAATGTGAAACCACAACAACACTCAATGCACAAAAATTGTGAAAAAAATAGAATGGTGCAAGATAATCATTGCTGATTAAGAGTTGGAAACCTTAACACTTTATTCATCCACTGCAAAAACTTCTCTGGAGATAAGAGCTGAGGAGTTTCGATACAAAACTCAAACTTCACAGGAATTTGTCACTTCTCACAGTTTTATCTACTGGTGGTGCTGTGACTCGGTCAGAGTGAGATCTCACATCACAGATCTCCAGCAGCCAGCAGTGTGAGGAATACTGGAAGTGTGAATTGTGGAAGGGCTGTGCTCTCACCTCAGGCTCTGGAGGGGCTGGCACCAATACAGAACCTTCCCAGCTCACATTCTTTGTGCCCACAGGGTCCAGAGTTGCCCCCCTGTCTTTTACTGGGGATTCACAGTCAAATGTGCACAAGTTGTCAATCCAGTCAATGCCCAGAGATATCATGGCACAGTTTTCCAGCAGTTTTAGGTGCTGTTCTTCTGTCAGCTGCTCACTGGTGGCCTCTGTGAAGGCTCATCTCACACAGTTATTCCCATTGTCCTGCTGACCACGTCCCGTTACATTCCGCTGTCCAACCTGAGATCAAGGCAAGGGGTGACACCTGTGTGACAACCACAGCCACAGTGAGGTGACAGCCACCCCACAGCAGACTTCTAAAAGCAGACAGTCCACCACCACAGCCTAGTGTCTGTCCTTGTTGCCTGCAAAAGAACACTTTTGTGATTTGTGCTTATTCCCTGATGCTTCCAGCCTGGAGGACAAGAAAAGTCACAGTGGCCAAAAGACCCTAAATGGAATATTATCATTATTTGCAGGAAAATAGACGGGTCCAAGAGCAGTGTAACTCTGTAACTCTAAGAGAAAATACACTTAAGAAAGGGAAACAGAATGACTCTACAGCTGTTCCCACCTTAGAGCAGAGAGCTGTAAGCAGATGGAAGCCAATTTACATTTGACTGCAAGCTGTGGTGCTTTCATGTACTGCCTCTAAAATACAAATTTTCCCCAGAGTCTCTACAAATTTGCAGCTTGTTCTTTTCTTGATGTCTCAGAAAAGCCAGGATGAAATTAGAATCAGGTCAGGACAGAAGCAGGTAGGGGAGAGCAGAGAGTAGCAAAGACAGTCTCTGTGTTGGGAACTTGGCCCAAAAGAGGCAATTACTCCTGGTTATGACCTGGCACATCAAGTATTTCTTCTGGTGTACCCTGGGCCCATTCAAAGGTTTTCTCTGGGAGAAAATTGAGCTGACCCTCAAAGGGCTAGCACGAGAAAGACCCATTAACCCAAGGTGGGTTAATGACTGATTGAAGAGGAATGATTGCCCAGGCAATCAAATGGGGACTGTCCCGTCCTAAAGTTGGTTCAGGATGCACAAAAGGAGAGATTGGCAATTCAGAAATTTGCAAATGAAATAAGACATTTACAGGAGTCAATGAAAGCATTGCAGGTGCAACTAGGAGAGGAACCTTCACAGTGAGCTGCTGAGCATGAAACACTTCTGGTGGAAAGGGAAATTTAATCTCTTGCTTCAGTTGGCTGTCCAGGAGGTGGATGAGCAAAGTTAATCACTTAAAAACTACCTAGAAACAAAGAATTGTGAGCTGTGAGACATCAATTTAAGACACTTCAGACCAGAGCAGGTTACTAAATCTCTGTACCCCTCTGATGGATTGGAAAAGCTCACACAAAGTTATCCAGAGGAAGAAGTAATGCATGTGTCCCTTCATTACAACTGAAACCATTAATGATGCTGGGGGCAGGTCAGCCAACTACCACACACACCGTCCAATACATGGGGAAAACCCTGGCTGAAATGAGAGAAAAATACACCCATAAGGCAAATGAAGCAGAAACTGAACAGGTGTGGAGGGTCTCCCTGACTGGAGGAGGTTGGATTCTGTTGAGTGAGGCCAAAGCAAGAGGCTCCTGTGGAGCAGGAATCTGGCTGCCCATGACTGATAACTGAGCACAGCAGTCCCTGACCCAGAGGGCTCCCCACGGGGCTGGGGGTTGGACCCTATGGAAAGGGGAGATCCCTACATGATTAAATCCCCCACAACTGGGTGCACTGTGGAAAGAGTGCATGTCTCCAATTAATACACATGCAATTTTTGGATCCACAATGACATTCCCCTATGGAAATTGAGGTGAATCCATAAAGATTTCCTATCTCAGTCCCGAGGCCTGCCTGATGCACTACAAGTCCGTGTTAAACAATTAGAAAAGCACATTATGGCAATCCCTAGGCCTGGAGAAGGAGTGCACTTCCAGGAATAACCTGGCTGGAGGTAGCTCAAGGATTAGTAACTACTGGTCAGCAATTGGGGATCTCTGGTACAGGTGGTCCTAAACCAAAAACAGATGACATCAGGAGGGTAGGACAGGTCCTAAAACAGGAGGGTAGGACAGGTTCTAAAACCTCCCTCACCAGGTAATCGCTGACAAAATGTGTCACCTTGTGGGAGAATGAGGTACAGCTTGTGGGTGGAGGCTGTTGCAAAAGGAAGTCCTCGAGAAGTAATGGACAAATGACCCACCAATAATCTGGAAGGCTTGATAAGGAACTGGAATAAGATCAAAGGACCTCCTGAGGGTGGCCCCCTCAGGATCCAACACTGTCATCCCCCCAGCCCCTCTAGAAACTGAACTAACCAGTTTAACCTGTTCTGAGTTGGGAAATTGGACTCTACTGCTCTCAGCAAGTGAGCTGGGGAGTGGCAGGTGGATTTATGTGTGACGGCTCACAGAGAAAGGCCAGAGAGATGGGATGGTCCTATTAATTTCCTACAGGCCCCTTTAAATCCTTGCCTACTTTCGTGGTAGATACTGGAGCACAAATGTCAGTGCTTCAAACTGAAGTTGCCACTTGTGGCAAATAATTATAGTGGGCACTCAACCCGCCACAGCCAGACAAGGAAAAGATATAGATAACTGATGCTTTTGGTAAATCTCAACCCCACTGAGATTTACCAAATCCTGGTTACCGGGGGATGAGACAGCCACAGAAAATGTCATGACTGTGAAGCCACTACCAGCAAACCTTGGGGCTGGATCCATTACATCTGTTCAGATCTGATGTGTCCGAATAGATGCCAGAGGCAGGGGATGGGTGTTTGGTCTCCCATCTCCCCCTCTCTGTTGCAAACTGCTCCAATTCTGCCTCCTTTCAAAACAACAAATATGAAACCCTACCCACAGTCCTTGGGAATGTGTGAAGGAATTGCTGCAGTAGCTGCAGGATTGCAGGAGCAAGGGGCAGTTGTACAATTCTCTCCTGTGGCCCGTCTGTTAACCCAACAGGGAGCAGAGGCTGACAGTGGATTAGCAATGCCTCAGAGCTGACACTGGCCCTGGAACAGCTGCTGTACCTCACACAGCCAAACTGATTTCCACAATCCAGCATCAGATCTGTGTGACTATTGGTATCAAAGACGTTTTTTATGGTTCCCTTGCAGGGTCACTGAAACTGCAGGAAAAGCAAAACCCCTCCAAGAACATATTTAGTGTTAGAGAATGAAGGCATTGCTTTATTCTGGCCAGGATGTTGTTCTAGCCAGGATGTGCAACAGAAATAATTTCATCCACACATTGCCCGGGTGTGCAGAGAAAATCCTTCCATCACATATCACTCTTTACTAGATTTTTCAGACAGTTATACAATCAAAACCCAGGGAAATTCACAGGTTCAATGTTCATTGGTTTCAATTTACACATCTATTAGTATTTGGTTTCTTATTGATTATGGATCTCTTGGCCTCCGATGTTAATTAGGTTCTCATTCTTGGTTCTCTCATCTTTTTCTCAGACCAGGTGTCTCCGACCATGCCAGGGGTGATGTTTGGAGTTGATGTTTGTTTATGGTCCTTATCTTTTGTGTATTTTCTGTGCTACTCCGAGCCTACAGAGATGTCAAACTCATCACACCTTGAGTGACAAAACACACCTTTGAAAAGAAACTTCAAGTCACCCGAGGCAAAGGCAAATGAGACTGACTAAAGTTCAAAAAACTTCAAATTTTGTATACTTTTCCAACAGCAGGAGGCAGACTGGGATCGTTTTTCTTTCATCTGGGAGGGGAGTCAGTGTCGCTTTACTCGCCTCAAGAAGAGCTACGCTCCCTGGTGCATCATTCACTGCACAGGAGCTGTCACAGATCGCCCCTGGAGCGGGGACCGAGGAATATCCAAATATTGATCACACATTGATCGGCAGCTCTGATGTCACCACGGTGGGCCACGCTCAGACAAATATTATCACCCACCAGCAGAGTCTGGGACTTCCATTTGCCACAGAGAAGGTGCTGATGCCTTAGGATTTTAGCTTTTCTATTTTTCAAATCCTGTACTGCATTAGTACTTCATACTTCAGGCTCAGTACCATAATAGTTTTTAAAGAAAAAAAATAAAACCGGGAAAGCAATGGTTTCCCTTTCCCCATCTCCAAGCAGGGCGATACAGGTCTGTTTTCCACCACCCTCGGGGTAGATACAGTCCCTCAGGACAGCCCCCGGACAGTCCCTCGGCCACAGCCCCCGGACAGTCTCTCGGCCACAGCCCCCGGACAGTCCCACAGCCCCCGGACAGTCCCAGAGCCCCCGGACAGTCCCACAGCCCCCGGACAGTTCCTGTCCGAGTACGGCGGCGGCACCGCCGGGCGCCTCAAGGCGCTGGACGCTCTACGTGCTGCTCACCGGCGCGCTGCGGTTCGGATACTGCCTCGGCGTCGGCACCTTCCCCTTCAACTCCTTCCTCAGCGGCTTCATCTCCGCCGTCGGCAGCTTCATCCTGGGCGGTCAGTGCCGGCCCCGCCGTCCCCTCACAGCCAGAGGGTGGGCCGGGCTCACCCTGAGCCTCCGCCGGGGGGCCGCGGGCATGGCGGGGGTGCTTAGAAACCAGCGGGTGTTTTGGGGCAGCGCTCAGAGCCGCCCCGGCAGCCGGGGAGCCCCGGGAGCCTCAGCACCCCCCGCCCTTTGCCGGGCTCCCCGTTCTGCCCCGGGGGCGGCCCGGGTCCTTGTCCCCACAGCCACGGGGCTCGGTGGAACCGGGAGTCCTGCAGTGACACGTGCGCGGTGCTGCTCCCAAGAACAGCCGCCCTGTTTGCAGCCCTCCTCAGCACAGGGGCGGACAGGCCCCTGTGGGTCAAGGCCGGGAGAGCTGGGGCTGTGCAGGAGAGGAGGATGTTGCAGTGAGACCTGAAAGCCCCTTCCAGGGCCTAAAGGGGCACCAGGAAAGCTGGAGAGGGAGTTTGGATAAGGGAATGGCTTCCCACTGCCAGAGGGCAGGGTTAGATGGATATTGGGAAGGAATTGTTCCCTGGGAGGGTGGGCAAGCCCTGGCACAGGATGCCCAGAGCAGCTGTGGGCTGCCCCTGGATCCCTGGAAGTGACCAAGGCCGGGTTAGATGGGGCTTGGAGCAGCCTGGATTAGTGGAAGGTGCCTAGGATTGGAATGAGATGGTCTCTAAGGTCCCTTCCAGCCCAATCACTCTGTGTTTCTAACACACCCAACAGAGGACACAGGAATATCCACACCCCTGTGTGAGTCCAGTCCTGCTCTGAGCCTGTTCCCCTCAGGACTCTGGGCACCCTGTGCTGTGTGTGGTGCTGTGGGAGCACTGACTCCATGGCAGCCCCATCCCAATTCCTGCTCCTCTGTAGTAAAGATGGAGTAACTTTTCCGTGGTGGAGCA
>JBBMKD010000101.1:3265705-3280501 GCA_037834095.1 Argya squamiceps
TTTGCCGGGCTCCCCGTTCTGCCCCGGGGGCGGCCCGGGTCCTTGTCCCCACAGCTGACCTTGCAGCCGCGGGGCTCGGTGGAACCGAGGGTCCCGCAGTGACAACGCGCACGGTGCTGCTCCCCAGAACATCCCAAACCCGCCCTGTTTGTCTGCAGCCCTCCTTAGCACAGGGGCAGACAGGCTGGGAGAGCTGGGGCTGTGCAGGAGAGGAGAAGGTTGTAATGAGACCTGAAAGCCCCTTCCAGGGCCTTAAGGCCTAAAGACAGCTGGAGAGGGAGTTTGGACAAGGGCCTGGTGTGACAAGACACAAGGGAACGGCTTCCCACTGCCAGAGATCAGGGTTAGATGGGGTATTGGGAAGGAATTGTTCCCTGTGAGGGTGGGGATGCCCTGGCACAGGGTGCCCAGAGAAGCTGTGGCTGCCCCAGTTCCTGGAAGTGTCCAAGGCCAGGTTAGATGGGGCTTGGAGCAGCCTGGGATGGTGGAAGGTGTCTGTGGGATCGGAATGAGGTGATCTCTAAGGTCCCTTCCAACCCAAATCATTCAGTGTTTCTAACACACCCAACAGAGGATATAGGAATATCCACATCCCTGTGTGAGTCCAGTCCTGCTCTGAACCTGTTCCTCAGGACTCTGGGCACCCTGTGGTGTGTGTGGTGCTGTGGGAGCACTGACTCCATGGCAGCCCCATCCCAATTCCTGGTCCTCTGTAGTAAGGATGGAGGAACTTTTCCCTGGTGGAGCAGTGACCCATCCTGGGCTAGGCTGCCCCAGGAAGGCTGTGCTTCCCACCACAACTCCCTCCTGTGCTGACTGAGGGCTCATGCTCTTTCTGCTGTGCAGTTTGCCTGTGGATCCAGATCAACCCCCAGAACAAGGGCGAGTTCCAGGGCGTTGGCTGATTTCCTCTTTGCCAACATCATCCTCCACCTCGTGGTCATCAACTTCGTGGGCTGAGCCATGGGAGAGGCTGCCAGGTACTCACCTTTGGGGGCAAAAACGGGGCAACCACAGGGCTGCAGGGCCTTTGGGGAGAGCTATAGGACACAAAGTGAAGGATACTCACACAGTCAGTCATCAGGGTAAAAAGGGAGGAGTTTATTTTCCTACTTGGATTTATATAGATTTTATATAGATTTTATAGAGATTTTTATAGAGATTTAATACAGATTTTGGACAATGACTACAGATCAGACAATAAGGTCGACACTTCTTCAACCACACTGGTCAAACTAGAAGTCCATCAATTGTCCCTCCTCAAGAAAAGAATGATAAACAAGAAGAACAGTTTACAATAATGTTACTTTTGTTTACATGAAAATCTGTGAGAAACTTCACTATAAAAATGCAAAGATCAGAAGGCTGAAAAAGATTAAGATGGCATTTGGGGAGAACTAGAACAGGACAGAATCCAGGAATTCCCTGAGCTCCCAGCTTCCCCTAGGCCAAGCATAGCTGAGCTGTTGTCCTCTGTCTGTCCACAGAGTGAGGATTTATGGCTTTCTGATTTTGAGCATATATTTTTCAGCTTTTATAATTAAAGAGTTTAACTAGGACTGCTGCAGAAACCTACCCACCTTCCTCTCTCATGAAAGAGTTTCCCCGTTCTTTGCAGGAGAAGCTTTGGGAGATGGAAGTCCTGGGCTCTGTGAGGCTGAGATATGGCTGGGGTTCAAGTCTGGAGTTTCTTTGCAGATGAGGCAGCTGGGGACAGGGACAGTTGGGTGCTGGGGAGTGGGAACATGCCCTGTTGTTACTGTGCAAGGGACCACAGGATCACTGGGGCTTGGGGGAGCTTTGTCCCCTCTGCTCTGCAGTGGCATTGCTGATGTTCCCTGCTCTCTTTGCAGGTCTTGAACTGCTCCTGATGGCAAAGCCTGTCATAGGGGAGTGCCCAACACACTCTCACCTTCTTCCTTGGTGGAGGAAAGGGATGCAGGGCTCATGATTTTTCCTCCCCAGAGTGTCCTGTGGTGGGGTCTGCAGTCTCACTGTGTAACTGTGATGCTTTCCATCTATAAAACCCTTTATGATACTGCTGCCTTTTCCATTTGTTGGTGAGAAATACAGAGCTGCTCCTGCATCCAGATTCCCTTTCCTAGGCACGACTCCGTGGTTCTACCTCTCTCCCTTCCTTTCTACCCAGCAGGCTTTTTATCTGTGCCCCAGTTCTGGAGGGAAGTAGGAAACAAATGATCATGGAAACTCAGTTGTCTTCTACCTGTTACAGAATTCCTCAGGGAAGGTGGACATGATGTATACCTAGGCCTTGAACTACCCGAGCTGAGGCCTTCACTAAGGCCTAACTGAGGCCTTGAAGCCTGTGACACAGTTAAAATTACTGAGCCGAGTGTGGCGCAGTTAGAAATTAGTAGTTAAGGTGTCGGGGAAAGATAATACAGTTGTGAAGGTCACCGAGTAGAATTGTTAGTGGGCACGTGATAGCCACCTTAAGAGTAAGTCAAATAAAGGGTGTTTTCATATTTTGCTCTGCTGTGTGCCAATGAAAAAGCTACTGTAAATGTAAACTATATAGAAATGTATATAAGCAGCCATCTTAGTAGAAATAAATTAGAACGTAGCCGTTAACCACATTGGCTCGACCTGCGTTCTCTGAATTATCCAATTCCTTCTATCTCGGGATAACCCTGGAACCAACAACTACATCCACCCTTTTCATCTCCCTCTTTCCTGCCTTTTGATCTTCCAGAGTCTGTTGCCAATGTGCCCTGGGGCTTCAAAGCTGTGGAAAATTCAGATGAGGCTGTAGTTGGTGGTCACAAAGGGAAGGAAGTGTCCTCTAGCACATCCCCAGGTGCACTCAGTTCCCACAGACCTTCAGAGACATGTGGGCCACATCTGGATGTGGGGCACATCTGGATGTGGGGCACATCTGGATGTCCCAGCTGGATTTAGAGGCTCCCTCAGGGCTGTGGGTGATGCAGTGTCAGTGTTCCTGCACGCTGCTGTGCTGATGAACACAGGGATGGTGGCATGGACTGAGAGCTGTCAGGGCCTCAGAGTGGCACTGGAGCTGCCCTGGGGGCAGGGAAAAGCTCCTCCCTCAGAGTCACAGGATCAATCCTGCTCTGAGCCTGTTCCCCTCAGGAATCAGTGATCCCCTCAGTAATCAAAGTTGGAAGAGACCTTTGAGATTGTCCAGTCCAGCCACCCACTCTGCACTGCCACTGTCATTAAACCTCATCACCCAGTGCCAGATTCTGACACCTCCTCAACACCCCAGGGTTGTTGGCTCCACCACCTCCCGGGGCAACGCCTTCCAAGGCCCTGATCCCCTCTGAATCCCTCCTGTCTCAGCTCAGGGCCCTTCCCCGGGTGTGCTCCCTGCAGTCACAGCACAAGGGACTGACCCCACCTCAGTACAGCCTTTCAGAGGTGTGATGTGACCCCCCTGAGCCAGCTTCACACTGAACAACCCCAGCTCCCTCAGCCATTCCTCACGAGAGAAGGTTTTCTAGTCCTTTCCTGAGCCTTGTTGCTCTTCACTGGACACACTCCAGCCCCTCAAAGTCCTTTTTGAAGTGAGGGTCCAGAACTGAGTGCAGCAGCGGAGCTGCAGCCGAGTGCAGGGGTGATGCCTTGTGGCTGCCCTGTTGATACAAGCCGGGTTGCTGTTGGCCTTTTTGGCCACTTGGGCTCACTGTTGGCTCACACTGAGCCGGCCGTGACAAATCCCTTCTGCTCAACAGCTCCGGAGCTGCTCCTCCCCCAGCCTGGAGCTGCAGGGGGTTGCTGTGACCCCAGTGCAGGAACTTGGCCTTGAACCTCATCCCACTGTGCTTTGTCCACTGATCAAGTCTGTTCACGTCTCATTAGAACCTTCATCTATGAGGTTCTGTCCTCACACTGGTCCTGCTTTGTGCTTGTCTGGTTTTCTCTGCAGCTGGAATGCTGGGGAGGTAAAACGTTGAGAGCCTTGAGACTCTGTGACATGGAAATGTTTGTGTGCTGCACTGAGGAGATGGAACTTTGGGCTTCAGAAACTCTCAGAATTCTGTTCATGCTCCTGTTTGCCACCTGTGGGAAATGGATTTGTAGAGAATTCTCAAAGCCTGACAGAAGGCTCACATAGTCTGTATCTGTATGCAAACTCTGAGATAAAAATATGCTGACTTAGAAATGCCATGGGATAGGACAGACATTGTTAAGAGAGAAACTGAACTAGGAACAAGTTTCAAATGATGGCCTTGCAAATAAGCCTAGATACTTTGGAGAAATAGAACTATGAAAGGTGCATTGTAGTAGGAGCCACAAGGGGTATTTTTAGATGATTAGGTTAAAAGCATTAGCAGCATTGTGTGGCAAAAGCTGATAGGCCAAAAAACACTTATACTGTATTGTAATTAGGAAATAGTTTGGCTTTTGATTGTGATGGCATGAATTGTAACATCTGTATTGTCCCACCCTTCACATGAGACTGAAAATGGAATGAAAGTCTTTAAAACGCCTCTCAGGAGCCCCATCTCTGGGTCAGAAAAAGGCTTAAACACAAACATTTTCTTACAGTAGTGTTGGACCTATCCTAAGCTAAAATGGATGTATGTTAATATTTGTAAATTCTTACACAAATTCTACACATATAGCTCTATCTGTTCTAGCTAGGAATGTTTTAGCAAGGCTACATTATTTTTGTTATGACTAGAATTTAACTGACTTTGGAAAAGGCAATGTTTCTGAACTTTAAACTAGGTATTAGGTCTTTTTCTTTCTTAGTGACACAGGCTTTTATTTGTTTAAGGCACTTAAAAATCCTCTATTTATTTAAAACTAAACTGGCATTTTTACCTCATGTCTGTGTGGATTTATGTATTTTAGTTTTTCTGAAGGTTCTAATTCAATCCTCACATTTCTGGGCATTCCTGGGCCTGTGTGGATTTGGCCATGGAGAATTCATACTCCAACAACTGTGAGGGAGAGATTTTTTCCATCCATTTTTTTCCACCAATAATTTGGTATAATTATCCCTGGCAATTTGCCCATCACACTGCAAGAGTCTTTCCAGAAGGAGAAAAATATTACTTTGTGTTCTTGTGATCACAAGTCTAATTGAGCAGAAAACAAATCTGTTAAAAAGAGAGAAAAAAAAAGAAAAGGGGGAAGGAAAAAAGGTGAGAACAATGAGAGATTGTGGAAAGACAAGCTAATCTTGCTTGGCTAAAAAACCACAATGAGCAAAAGAACAAGGAAATGTGCAACCAACCACTCCTGGATATCTGAATAGATTTTCTTCCCCAGAATTCCAGAGGAAGTCTCTGCAGCAGATGCTGTTTTAATATAACTGATGAGGACAGGTCCATCCTCCCCTGGCTGCTGCTCAGAACTGCGCAGGGGTGAACGAGAGGAGATGTGAGGCTTTGCTGTAGAGATTTCCTCTTTTTTTGTCCTTTTTCCTGCTTCTTACCTGCTTACAATTCCTCCAGTCACCATTAGCTCCACAGTAGAATTCTTGAGGGAAAGAAGAATTGCAGAGGGACTTTTCATGAAGTAGGGACAGGACAAGGTGGAATGATTTCAAAGTGCCAGAGCTCAGGGTTAGATGGGATATTGGGAAGGAATTGCTCCCTGTGAGGGTGGGCAGGCCCTGGCACAGGGTGCCCAGAGCAGCTGTGGCTGCCCCTGGATCCCTGGAAGTGTTCAAGGCCAAGTTGGATGGGGCTTGGAGCAACCTGGGATGGTGGAAGGTGTCCCTGCCATGGCAGGGAGTGAAAAATGGGTGTTCTTTAAAGTCCCTTCCAAGTCCTATCACAGCTCCTCCTGCTTTGGAATAAACTTCAACAGGTCCACTGACACCTTCAAGCTTTGGTCCTTGTAAAGTCCACACTCGGGTCCCTGCTCACACAAGGAGGAGGAGGAAAATGAGAGAGGATGGTCTGTGCACAGGGCCATGTTTGATGAGAGGTGACAAATACCGGGCAGGATATTTTGTCCAACAAAACCCTGAAAAAACACATGAATTCATCTTCTAGCCACAGGAGGTGACAGGGGAGAGGATGCTAAATGTGGAGCCTGAAAACCTCCTTCCCTGACAGTGTGAGAGGTCTCTGGCCTGCTCTTTCATCCTTCCTTCTCATCTGGGTCAGGAGAAGTGGAAGGATTTTTCTGCACAGATTCAATCTGCAAAAAGGATGCAGAGACCTATCAGCAAATTCAGAAATCTGACACAGTTCTAAGAGCTCTCCCCACCAGGCTTTATAATGCATTTGTCCCCTCCTTTCCCTGCCCACTCTATACATAGCTCAACCCTTCCTGCTGTGCCCAAAACAACTCCCCAAGTGCCGCCTGTGGTGAGGGGAGGACGATTTAACCCCATTCCACTTTGGCTTGTGGTCTAACGTCTGCTGTTCTTTTCCACAGCTTCTCCCCCTCCCTGCCACGTGCCACCTCCACCCCCTGGCTGCTGCACTTTCCAGAGGAAGTGGGTTTTGTGGTCAGGTGTAGACGAGCACCAGTGGTGACCCAGATCTCGATTGTGGCGTCATGGAACTTGTGCTGTGGCCTCTTCCTGCCCCACCTGGGCCAGCAGCCCCTTCCCACCTCCTTGTCCTGCTGTTATTTCCTGGCTTTGCTTTGCTCTGTGGGTTTTTGTATCTCGAAATAAACAAGAAAATGCAGGGAAGGCAGGGCATGTGGTGGTGGTAGGAGATTGGCAGCCTGATATCTGAAGGTGTCTTTGAAGTAGACCTTGCAGATTCAGTGCTTTGCAGGTCACATGCCAGGAGCCATTTTAGTCAAAATATTTAACTCATCTCCCAGTTGGCAAATCCTGGGGGTCAGTTTAACCTGGAAGAGGAAAGACTCAGATGTGGAAACAGAGGCAGCACAGTTCTTAACTCTTGCCCTTTCATCTGGGAGTGAGTTTGAAGTGCAACATAAGAAATGTACGATGGTTATTGGTTTTAAAAAGTGATGCTAAAGGTAAGTGAATATGAAATGAGCAATGAAAGTTTTCTCCTACATCCCTGAAATTTTCTAGAATGAGGTTGATCAGTTGGAATCTGTGAAATGCAATGACTTATGACTTGCTTTATAGTTCATATATGGTTTAGGCAGCTTCTTCAGGCTGTTTCCCAGTGACATGGCAGATTTCATCAGGAGTGCAATGCAGGCTCCAACAGCTGCCTGGAATCCAGTATTTAAGGAGCCACAGGCTTCCTACAGCTGGAGAGACAGGAGAATGGTGGTTGTGTCAAGGGAGGGATGAGAACAAGTCCCTGAACAGCTGGACTGTAAATTAATCAGGGCAACAGACAGGGAAAGTTTGAAGTTGTTCTTTGTCAGGAGGGGTCAGTAACTCTGTCACTTGTGACAGGTCACCTGCTCAGGTGCAGGACCAAGGCAGGACACCAGGGAGGCTTTGTCCTGTTCCTGCTCAGCTGGGTGGGGTCAGATCCTGGCATGGTTCTCCCACAGGAAGCACCAGGGATTTTGGCTAAAAGTGTTTGAATCGTGACCCTTTCCAAAACCAGCTCCTTGTGCAGGCTGTGAACCCAGGACAACCCTCACTGCTCCTGAGAGGCATTTCCTGCCCCTTTGGGAACTGGTCGGAGGCACAGACAAGGTTTCAAGCTTTGCAGGGAGAGTGAGCTTCTGTCAGAGCATTCTCATTTCTCCCTCACAGAGGAACCTCTGGTGATGCCTTAGAATTTTAATTTTTATATTTTCCATCTATTTGTAATCCTGCAATTCTTTAGTTTTTAACTCTGAACCACACACAGTGTGAGCTGCTGCTTTCCCATTTTGGTCAGACATAACAATTCCTCTCCAGGCCTGGGAATCAAGGACACCTCAGTGTCTCAGGCCCTGAGAAATGTAAACAAAAGTGAGTTGGGGGGAGCAAACTGGGGGTAAATGACTTCATTACCTGAAGCTGTAATTGGAAGATTAACCCCCAATATGCAAATAGACCAAACATATGAAAGTGTGAAAACCCGTGAGCCATGGTCCATTTTTGGGTGTAGCCCCTGGGGGGCTTTGTCTGCCCAAAATGTACCTGAAGGACTTTCAATAAATAGAACAGCTTTTTATTACCTTAATTTTGTCTGGCCTCTGTTTTTAGGCAGTTCCAGAAAGGCATCACTGTGGCATCAGATGTTGGAGAAATCGATGTCATGAAAGGAGAACATTTCCCTTCCAGACTCCCCAGGGACAGACAGAACCTGGAGGCAAAGGGGCTCCTTTGGTGTCACCACTGCAGAGCAGGTGCCCTGTGCTGCTGTGACACTCAGGAGTGGGGAACTGGGGACAGAACACCTCAGAGTCCTGTGTACCCCAGAGCAGCAGCAATCTCCCTCCAGGACCCTGGAGCCCTGAGCAGTCCCCTCTCTGTGGCCAAGCCATGTTTTTGTTGTCTCCACCCAGCACAGTCTCCTCTTGGGGCAGAGGGGCTCCCCCTTCTCCCTCTCCCCATGTCCTCACAGGGACACAGCACAGATATCCTGCAGAAGGATTTTGTTCTGAGAGGAATGACAGGTTTGTCTTTCGAAACCAGCAGTGGGTCTGCTGGTAGATAAAACCAGCATTGAGACATAAAAGAAATAATAGGAAGGATCCCACTGATTGATGAATGGAAAAGAAGATATTTGCCTTTACAAACAAACTGTAGGTTTGCTGATAAATGAAATTGGATGTTGAAAGATGAAAGAAACAATGGGGAAAACCCATAAATTCCATGAGAATTAAAAATTAAAAAGGGGGTTATACATTGAGGGGGAAATTTAGGTATTAGGCACTCCAGGAAGTCTGTACATCTCAAGTGCCTCAGCCAGTGGGGAAAGAGGGAGGGAAATGTGGCTGGGAAATTGGGATAAATAGGAGGCTGTGTCCTCCAAAATTTGAGAGACCCCAGGGGAAATGCCCCATGGCCTCTCCCTTTATTCAGATAAAATAAAAGGACACCTCTGTCTCCTTTTTGGACACAAACCTCTGGTGTTTGTGGATTATTTTTCCTAACAGTTCCCACCCTCCATGGTGGATCCAACCCCTTCCCTCCTTCACCCCAAATGCCTTAAAAAACAAATACAAGAGACAAACAAGTTTCTCTTTTTTTTTGTAAGAATTGTTTGATAACAGCCTGAAGAAATGCCAAGACATCTTGTGGGTGCCAGTACAGTTCATCAATTAGCAGCATGCAGATGCCACAGGCAAGCACTGTTCCAAGGTGGGTACACATGGACAGGTAAAGAATTCAGTATATTTTTATGCAATTGTTACAAAAAGAACTTGGGAGATCTCAGGTTGTTAGAAGTAAACAAAAAGAACGAAAGTGGTTTGTATTTTCACTAAACGCAGAGCCAAATCTTAATCTGGTTTAAATTAAGATGTTATGGTCAGTTAGACTTTAGGAAAATAATAAAAAATATTCTTTTTTTCCTTATTTTCTGTGATATTGAAGTGACAGTTTCACTGAATTTGGGACTTCTGGGAGATCTGCAGCTCATCCTCTAGGGAAAAAAAGGGATATCTTGCTCTGGTCTTGCAAAGGGTGGCCGGACTCCATCCTGAGTCAGTGTCCCTTTGCTTTTCAAAGTGTTTAATTTCCACCTGAAAAGGTTTCTGGGGATGCACCCTAAGAGACATGAATACCCTAAAGCTACCAAAATAGGAGAAATTCCCATTAAGGTGATATTTATCTTGCAGTTTTTAACAAACAACACTGCTCCAGGCAGAAGTGGTGGTTTTAATGCCAGTAACAGCGAGATGCTTGGTAATGTATAATTACAGCAAATTCTGCTTCATGCAAAAGAGGCACTGTATGATCCAGGCATCTGGAGGGCAGAATGCTGGAAATATTTCATTTTGAGTAGTTTTAAAGCAATGCAAATAAAGCTATTTAGAATATAATGGCTGGTGTGATGAACAACAGCAAATTGTCCCTTGCACAAGGAATATCCTGTGCTCCCTCTTGCTCACGATGCTCTCTCAAAGCTGATGGTTTTGGTACTTCAGGACTGCACTACCTGGTTACTCTCAGTCCTGTAACAAAAACGAAGATGTGTTAAATCATTATTTGAGTTACAGTGGCAACTGCACAATTGTAGAGCTGAAGTGTCCAGGCAAGAGAAAGAGAAGAAACAGACACTGGTAAAAAAAAATATATTAGGATTTATATTAAAGTCAATAACAATCAATCTTTCCCAGCTGGAGACAGGTGAGGGGAGAAATCTGATGGATTAATGCAGGCAAGGGAAGGGATGGATGTAGAAATAGAAGGAAGAAATATCTTGAAAGGGAAAAAAAAAAGGGTTTCTTATGGATAAGGAAGAGCACTTGAGTGGTGGGTGAAAATTGTATGGCCAAAGGAATGGAAGGATTTTACTTCTGGCAGACAAAAGCAGTCTGGAACAGCTGTTCCAGAGAGAAGCATTTCACAGCTGAAGGACCAGTCCAGATGTTTTCCAGACCTCCCCAAGCATACTCACCTTTTTTTTCTTCCACGTAAGCATCGTCATCAGCACATTAAAAATTATTCCTTTCATTAAGAGTATTTTGAGGCCCAGCTGTGATAAAGACAGTGTGTTCAAGTGTTCATCTGGAAAAAACCAGAAAATGGGAGTCACAAGAGCACTGAGACATCCTCGTGTTCCAGACAGACTGAAAAGCCCTTTTTAAGGGAGCTGCTCTGTGTGTGATGGGGTCAGCTGGTAGGACAGGAAACGAGATAGGGAGTAGGACTCACAGACTTTAATTTATTCCATTCAATAACCACTTAATTATCCAATATGCCAGTCTGCTAGCCACCCATCTGGATTTAAATACTGTGCATTGTGACCCCAGGGTGCTGGAGGCAGCCTTCCTTCCTCTCCCTAAGTTTTTTTCAAATGGGCAGAGGGAAAGCAATTTTGATTTAATCATAGAACACAATTGTATTTGAATTTTATATTGCTCTGAAGTTACAAAGCCATTTCTATTTGAAAATAGGTTGATCTATCCTGGAGAAGGAGGGAACTGTCAGCAGAAACTCACTGTAAATTTATCACTGAGAACCTTTCAGAGGCTGAAGGGCTGATGGAATCAGCCGTGTTTACTGACGGGTGTTTTCCCCAAAGGGTGTTTTGGAAGGATTTGCAAGAGCAGAGCTGCTCTGAGAGCAGGGCAGGCACAGCCTCTGCTCTTTGAAGTGGCACAGCAGCAGCTCCTTGGACTGCAGCAGTGTGGGTGCACCCCAGCTTTAGTGAACCCTGAGCACAGAAACCACAGCTCAGCGATTGTTTCATCGGGTGTTTGTGCACCCAAAATAACCCAAAATAACTCCCCCAAAGGCTGCAGTGGGGCAGTGCTGACTCCTTGCAGTACCTGGAGCCGCTCTGGGGTGAGTCACAGCAAGAGCTTGTGGGCTCTGGCTACACTGCACAGACTTATCAGCTTGGCTCAGGAAAGCTGCATGAACACCACGACTTTCAGCCTTGATGCTTAAAGCCTCTGGGGGCCCTTTTGGAAATTTTCTGTCTGACTTCTTTGCTGCTTCAAAAATAATTCTTCCCCAGCAAAAAACTTGGGAAGGCATTTACTTTAGTCAGGCCAAACTTTTCTCCCCAAATGCTGTGTTACATACTTGTCTTGAAGTGCAGGGCCATCCCTGTGACACAGACAGCACTGGCACCTGCAGAATGTAAAAATAAATTTGATTAATAACAAAAATACACTTCAGAGGTCTATAAAGATATCTCTCCTTAGAAGGACTAATTAGCGTTTCTGGCCAACAAACCCTCCCATAAACGCTCTTTTCTCCTTTTTTTCAGGGCAAGCATAAAATATGATCTAATTAAACTTCAGTGTCCCATTGGACAAAGGAAATTCTAGCTTTCTATGCCCCCACAGTTTATTTTTAAGGTCTCTCTGCTATGACTGTGAAGGTTGTGAGTTCATTCCTCACACGGGGCACCACTGAATGCTGTTTTTTATTTTTTTTTCTGTTAGAGTAGGGATTAAATGCTTGAGACAGTATTTCATATTTGGACTTAGATGTTTATTAATTTTTATTTATATTATAGTTTCACAAGCAGTGAGTTCTACAGCACCTCTAGCTAACAAAGTAAAAAATGGCTCTGTCTGTTTCTCTACAAGGCCTTTTAAAGATAAACTGTCTAATTAAGAAATGACACCTAAATTATTTTTACTTTTAACTTAATAACTAATCACTCCTGGCCTGCAATGTGGACTTAACTATCTAATCATAAAATACTACCCAGACCCATGAAGAAGAAGGTGAAAAAGAAGAACTAGCTATAAAACTTCCATCTTGCTTTATATATATTACTATATTCCAAACCTTTAGACTCTGAGTTTTCTACTATGTGATATTACACACTTCTATCCAAACTACACTCATAATCCCAGTGCTATCATTTAGTTTTGGGAGCTTTCTCCAAGGCCTCAGGTCAAATGCAGTGTTTTCTTAGGGGTCAGTGCCTGTCAGCACAGAAAATCTAAAATTTTCTGTGCCCAGGGTTCTAACACGACTGTACCAGTTTTCTGACCCTTAATCCTGTTTCCACCAAGGAGCAAGGAGAGAGGAAACACAGGCAATGAGGCAACATTCCTGTGTCCTGTGGGACCATGGTGGAGCCTGCAGGGCTGGGAGCTGCAGCCCAGCCCTGCTCACACCCAGAGCACCCAGAGCACCTCCAGCCCTGCCCACAGCCCCAGAAATGCCATTACCACTCTCAGGGTCCTCTCCCTCCAGCTCTCCAAAGCCCTCGTGGCTGGCAGCACACTGCAGCTGATCCCTCCTGGCCCAGTATGTGGACAGGTAGCTGGATTCCTCTTTGCTCTCCTCTGTTGCCACCCCCACCACAGCAGATGTTTGATGCTCAGCTGAATTAACAGTGAGCTTCTCAGGGGAGTAATCAGTGATCAGGCACATTTCCAGATCCTGGTCATCTTTAGAGGTCAGCCTGTAGACTGAGGGAGATGGAGTAACATCTGCAAGTGGAGAAAAGAAGAGCCATTAGGTCAGATTGCACGTTCATCCTTCAGTCTTAACAGTCAGCCACTTGGAAATGGTTTGAAATGCTTGAAAAACAGCAGGTTTCTCCAATATTCCAGAGGGGAGTTGCCAGGACACCTTTAGCGAGCCAAAGCATCTCCAGCAGTTGATGCAGAATCTATTTCTGTTGGCTTGTGTTGGGTGGGAGACACAACAGAATTCCTGGAGCATCTGAAAAGGCTGGTGGACATCCACAGCCTGGATGTCCCTACCTAACCCAGCCACTCCTCTCAGTGACAGCCCACTGGACTCTGGCACCTTGGCCTAGGTGCAGGGACATGTGTGACAGCAGGACAGAGCCCCTGAGCAGCCTGGCCCAGCACAAACTGTCCCTGCCCATGGCTGGGCCCTGCCAACCCAAACCATTCTGTGATTTTGTGATGCTTGACACAGCCCAGGCCCATTCTGCTTTTTTCTGCAAATGTTTGGTCAAATCCACCAAATGCAAAAACTCCACTTCTTCCCTCTGTCCTGAGGGGCAGTGGATAAACCACAAACCTTGAGGGTGTCCACATTCACCAGCAATCTACAAATGGTGCTCCTGCAGCAGAAAGCTCAAGAGCCACTGCAAAGTAGGAACAGGGGGCTGCATTCAGGGACAAAAGGGGGAAGCAAACAAATGGTTCATCATGTTCCACCTCTTGTACCAAAATTTTTTACAACATTTTACCCTGCAGAGGTTTGAGGCACTTAAGGCTGCAGATAGAAGGCACCTATTTTAAAATCTCTCTGCTATGACTGTACCAGCCTGCTGACCCTCAATCCTGTTTCTACCAAGAAGAAAGGAGAGAGAAAACACAGGCAATGAGGCAACATTCCTGTGTCCTGTGGGACCATGGGGAGCACAGCCTGCAGGGCTGGGAGCTGCAGCCCAGCCCTGCTCACACCCAGAGCACCCAGAGCACCTCCAGCCCTGCCCACAGCTCATCACTCTTTCCTTGTGAGTCAGTCAGGCTGGGATTTTCCACACACACCAAAACACAACCTGTGGTTAAAACACATTTTTTGCATATTTAGCTTTATAAACTTGTACTCTGAGCGTACATTTCATCTGAATCTGTGAGAAGGTGCCTTCCTAAATCCTTGCTCATGGCTAACAGTAAAATGTTCCAGACACTGCAGTGCTCTCATGATGACTGGATTAAATATTACACACATGCTGTAGCCACAGTGCAGGTTTGGGGCTCTCAGCAGCATTTTCCTTTGGCCTTCACAGATTTCAAGAGAGCTTCAGTTCACATTTATAAACTGATAAAGTGTTACTATGTAGGATTGAGAGTTGAGATTAATCTTTACTTTCTCCCTCTTCACACACCTCACTGATAAATGTTGTAGAAATACTAGAGACAGCTCCCAGATGAAGAAATTTTCATTTCTTCTCATGGGAAAAGTCTAGAATGTTTCCCAAAATCTTCTTTATCACTGAAATAAATGTTCTGCTCCCACCTGTTGCCACCTCAGAGAAAGAGCCATACTTCTCTCTTAGTATCATCTCAGAAAAAAAATAATCCCCAAAGCCCAAGGGTTCATTCTCTGGCCCATTTCCTGCATTGGAATTCATCTGTTCTAGCTTTGCCCAGGCTTTGAAGACCCTGATGAGACTCTCGGCAGAAATGCATCCTCGTGTCTGTTGGGACTCCCTTACCTCCCACACTCCCAGTGTTTTGGAAATAGTGATTATTTGTTAGGGTGAGGAAGGCAGGAGCTGGCAAAAAGCTTGATGATAGATCCCTGTATAAAATACAGATGAGCCAGGGTAGATCACTGCCATGGGGTGCATGGAAATG
>JBBMKD010000101.1:3288107-3300598 GCA_037834095.1 Argya squamiceps
CTCACTCAGAGTGGAGGCTGCCTCTGTTCTGGTGCTGCAGTTCAGTTCCTGTAAGTTCCTTGGTGTTTTTGCCCACTGCTGTGGAGGTTTGAGATGGTTTTGGTGAAGCACATCTACCCTAACCACAGCCCTGTGACCTGTTATTCTGTTTTTATGATCTGGTGCCTGTGTTGGAGATGCTGTATATTTATCACCTCTATTCACAGGAAAGAGGGAGAAGTAAACAATGATGAGCTCTGAACCTTCCATGCTGCCTAATTTTATTTTTACTGAAGGATCTCTTCCAGGTGGAAGAGCAGGAGCTGTTGGAATGTTATTCCTGCCCAGTCTACAGAGACAGCCAACCAGAGGCTGATTTCAGGGGAGCTGAACCCTGTTCCCACATCAGACTGAGACCTGTGCCCTTTCTTTTTTTCCCTCCAAACAAGCTGCAGCAGAAATCCTGAACTGGTTTAATTCCCAGCTGGTATCATGCAGAAAATTATCACATTCTCCATTCCTTCCACAGCAAACTCTCTGCATCAGACTGGAATTGGTGTGACAGAAAAAATAATAAAATTCTTGGAATCATACAGTGGTTATGGATTTTAAAAAGGAAAGATCATGTCAGATTCTCTTAGGCTAAGACTTAGAAAATCCAGTCTCTGAGCCCTTAGTCAGAAGAACCTCCAGTCACCATGGCATGGCTATTAAACCTGGGTGGACATCACCAGCTTCTCCCCCTGCTCTGTCCTGCAGTGGGTCACTGCACACCACAGCCAAGCCCTCCTGGTATTCCAAGACACCTCTCTATTCCAGCTGGCTTTTGTCAGAGGAAGCTGAAAATCTAATCTCCTTCCATGAAATCTAATCTAAAATCTAATATTCTTCCATGAAATCCCTGGTCCATCTGATGCCATGGTGATTTTTTTGCCTTCTCTTTTTATATACCTTTTATATATTCTCAGTACTCTTAGCACACACACTTGTGATTCTTTAAGCCTGATATCTCAGCATAATCCTGATATTCTGCCAGGCCAGAAGACCAAACATCCCAAAGGCCTCACAGCTGGAGGCTGGAAAACCCTACACTGTGTTGGGAAGCCAAGGTTCTCTCCAGAACACAGTCTGAAAACCAAGATAATCCCATCTGGAGGGGATACATTAGAATAGGGAAATGTCACAGCATCCATTTAAGCTTCTCATTAGGGAATCTTAGTCAGATATGCTAATTTGCAAGGTCCATAAAATTGCATATACGATCTACCACGTGTGTGCATTTCAGTGGGTTACACCCTGATGAATTGTTGCACCTAAATATCCTTATTAAATACCAAGATAAAAACCCTTTTATCCCTTATCCATGTCTGGCTCTTAATTTTAGGACCAGAGAAACAGGCATCACATCTACCCAATACACAAATACTGTGCCAATCCTGGTGTTAATATAGAAGAGAAAGTTCAGGCTTACTTGGGGTAACAACAAGCTGGGTCCCAGTTCCAAAGGTGGGTTTGTTGTATCCCTGGTTGGCACATTGGTGCCAGCCTCTACAAAAATGTGGGCAGGTTTTTGCAATAGAAGCTGGCAGCAATGGTGGAACATGCAGACTTAGGACACTATCAAAGTACCAAATAAATCTACGAGAAAAGTATCAGAATTTGATCTCACAGAGATCAAATTAAAAAAATGTTCATTCATTCACTGGTTACAGTTGTGTGGTGTTGTGTATTTTGGGGCACTACAAGGAATGATCTGCTTTTCCACCTGTAATACCACATAAAATTCCAGATCATTGAGCCATGCAGTTGTGGCTACAGCCTTTCAGCCCAGCTTTTCTCCTCAGTATTTACAACCCTTAATCACCAACAAGGCTCTTTTCTTTTCCTAATGTCAGTTTTATCCCTCTCCACCCCCATAACTCACAGGACCCAGGAAACCTCTCTGAGGACCCTGTTGGCCTTGGGTACAGTTGTGTCCTCACAGGTTTCAGTGCCCTGTGCCCCTGTCTGGGTCTTGGGACCTCACAGGCAGCCTGATAAAATTCTGTTTCTTGGGTATTCACACTCTGTCTTGTTGGAGCCCTGGGCACTGAGAATTTTAGACTTTCTGTGCTGACAGGCACTGACCCCCAAGAAAACATTTGACCTGAGGCCAAGGAAAAGGCTTCCAAAATTGAGTGACAGCACTGGGATTGTGGGGGTATAGTTTGAATAGAAGTGTGTGATATCACAGGGTGGAAAACTTTGAGTTTAAGGTTTTAGAATATAGTAATATATATATAAAGCAAGATGGAGGATTTAGGGCATAGGCCAGTCCTTTTTCACCTTCTTCTTCATGGGTTTGGGTGGTTTTTTTTAATTGGACAGAAAAGTCTGCATTGCAGGCCATGGGTATTTGGTTATGGGGTTAAAAGTAAAAATAAATTAGGTATCATTTCTTAATTGGACAGTTTATCCTTAAAAGGCCTTGTAAAGAAAGAGATAGGGGCCATTTTGTACATTTTTAGCCAGAAGTGCTGTAGAACTCACAGTCTGTGAGACTGTACTATAGATAAGAATTAATAAACATCTGAGTCCAAACAGGAAATACGGTCTGGCCCATTTAATCCTGACTCTGACAGAAAAAAAGAGAAAAAGCTACTCTGTTTCTCAGCTGTGCAGTGTCTGGAGTGTTACAAATGCTCCTGGTAGCTGTGGCAGCTCAGCAAAGCTGTGAGTCCCAGTCACAAACAGGATCCCCCTGCAATATTTGTGGGTAACACAGTGTCCACACATCAGATAACCCAGCTGAAAGCAGTCCATCCCCATCCCAACACTGACATTAAAAATGCTGTAGTGCAATGCTCCTTGGTGGTATTCTGATAAAAGAGCAGCTAAAATGGTGATAATCACCCCAAGTGGATATTTTCTAAATCACAGAACCACAGAGTGGTTTGGATTGGAGAGAACTTTAAAGGTCATCTAAGTCAACTCTCCTGCAATGTCCAGGGACAACTTCAACTAGGTAAGATTGCTCAGAGCCTCATCCAACCTGACCTTGAATGTTCCCAGGAATGGGGCAAGTACCACCTCTCAGGGCAACCTGTGCTGGTGTTTCACCACTCTCAGTTAAAAAATTTCTTCTTTAACTCCTGTTTGAATCTATCCTCTTTTAGTTTAGAACCATTACTTTCTGTTCTGTCACTACAGGTGGTTTTTAAAACTTATTCTATCTTATAGAATTCTATTCTATCTTATAGATTTTCTTATAAGTCTCTAAGTACTTTGAAGTACTGAAAGGATGAAATAAGGTCTCTGGAGCCTTGTCCAGGCTAAACCACCCCATGCCTCTCAGCCTGACCCCACAGGAGAGCTGCCCCATCCCTCTGAGAGTGTTTTTTTTCTGCACTCCTGTGAATCCACTCCAGCAGAACAAATCCACATGACTGGCTTTGCAGAAGAGCAGAACCAGGCTTTGCCTCAGCTGATCCCAGGAGTGCAATCAGAGGAGGAGCTCTGGAAGCCTGAGCCTGCCAGCTTGGGCAGCTGCCCTGAGCTAAATGCCACTGCCTGAGGTGGGCAAAAATGCCTTTGACAGCTGCCATTCTCCAGATCCTGCTGTGTACTAACAAACTTGCAAATTAGTAAAAAAATCAGGGTAAATGTACCTGGCAAAACCAGAAGTCTCGTCCCAGATCCAAATGTGAATTTGTAATTTCCAGTGCTACACAATAGCACAGGCCTCTACAATATCCAGAGCAGCATCAAATGGAACCTTCAGCAGTTAAATACTCCACCAAAAGAAATCCTGTTTATCTCTATGAACAGACAGATCCATTTACCTAGGACTTTTCCACTTATTTGCTTTCTTTTCATATGGGATTTTGCATTTTGCACTCCTAAACACACTCTCCTTAATATTCCCCTCAATGATATTTGTCCCATTGTTTCCAGAAAGCCACCACAACTGCACCACAACTTCTATTCTCCACCTCTTGCCTCATTTATTCATTCTGCCAGCCAGATTCCCCTCCCAAAAATTAATTTATTTACTGTTACTGTACATCTCCTTTAGGGACTGATGGTGCAGTGAAACCTTCATCATCCCATTCTCTGGGATTTGCCATCTGAATGAGCCAAGAGTGATTCCAGAGCTAAGCTGCCATTTAGTTTTTGAGTGGAAAGATCTTTTTGGTGTTCAGTTTTCTTGGGGCAGGGAGATCATTGCTCATTCTGCCACAATGATCATTACTCATTGTCTCTGGATGTTCCTCCAGTGTGGCCTGAGCAAGATCTGGAGCAGCTGCACACAGATATGGCCATAATGGTAAATCTGGAGACACCTACATGACCTCAGAGCTCTGATTTACAGCTCCTTTAGCTTGCTGATGGCTCCATATAAAAAGATTTTCATTTCTCTCAAAGAGGGTCAGGGTGGGTCATTTAAAATAAGAGAATTTTCCTCAGAGGTTTCCAGAAGGAACTCATTCCCTTATGTTGTTGTTTTTTAACTTTCAGAATAAAATCATGTTGAAATTATCTTAAGAATTAAGACTATTTTAAGAAATTGAAACATTACTTTTCGAGAGTAAACTCACTTAATTTAGATATTAAACAATCCTAATTGTATTTGCACACTTTTAAAGAAATTTGGAAAATTTGATACATTTACAACAAATATTGACATCTCATCAGGTGTTACTTTCCCTTTTACAAAGGGTGTCAAACAAGAGAAGAGGTGTAGGGATTTCAGGGGAGCTTTTTCATACATTTGTGGCAGCAACAGTCAAAGCACCCTTTTCTAGCCATCATTTTCTTCAGAAAACATATTTTGTGGTAAGGGTCACCTTTCCATCCTTCCACCAAGTCATTCAGTAATCAACTTTGCTTCTTGCCCTATTTCCCCTCTATCCAAACATTTTTCCCACCCTCAGTTTTAAGGCTGGGCACTCTGTTCTCCACCAGTTCCAGATCCTCACTCCCAATGTGCTCCAAGTTTCACCTGGAAGAATCATTGAAAAAATTCTTTTTGTTCTGGTTGTGGCAGGACAAGGTAAATCCCCAGGACTCAGCACAAGCTGGCTCTGACATGAACTTGGTGTCATTCTCCAGGTAAAGCTCCCTGAGCTTCCTGACTGAATTGTGTTTATATAACAAACATTTCAGTTTAAATAATAACAGAAACCCACCCACTACGGTTACAGCTCAAGGATCTCCAAAGCACAGACCCAAAATGTGCATTTTTTGTGTTCACATACAATTATGAGTCTGGTTATCTCCAGCTATTCCTAGCCACATACAAGAAAAGTCCTTTTTACCAACTACAGCTTTATGAAACCAGTGTCACCCCTCTGCATTTTGCTGGTCTGTGCTGGCTTTCACCATTTCACTTTGCTTCTCTTTCTGCTTGAGGAGCTTGGTGTAGGAGCCCATTCTCTGTTGACTTTCCAAGACAAATCCTCTTGTACAGGTAAAACCCCTGCTATGTTCATTCTCAAGAATGTGGAGGGGAGAATTTACCTGCAGCCATGGAAATCACTTGCTCTTAATACCAAATGAAAATTCATAGTCCTGTTGCTAAAATATTGTGGGGTGGGAAAACAGGCAAAATAACTTGAGAGCTGAGAGAAGTATTTCCACCTGGGAATTGAGACATACCTGGAGAAACCAGGAGTTTGGTTCCAGCTCCAAATGTAAGCTTGCCATAAGTCCCAGAATTACACTGTGACACAGGGCTTTGCAAAATGGTGCCCTGGGTGGTGTTTTGGCTGGGTGAAGGCTGGAGGACATGGCACTGCAAGGTTCTATTGGAAGCAGCTCACAGAATCACAGAATGAACTGGGTTGGAAAAGACCTTTGAGATCATCAAATCCAACCCATGACCCAACACCTCCTCATGAACTGATGGCACTGAGTGCCAGGACCAGGATTTGTTAAACACCTCCAGGGACAGTGACCCCACTACCTCCCTGGGCAGACCATTCCAGTGCCCAATCTCTCTTTCAGTGAAGATTTTTTTCCTGATGTCCAACCTGAACTTCTCCTGGTGCAGCTTCAGGCTGTGTCCTCTCATTCTGTCTGTGATCACCTGGGAGCAGAGCCTGAGCCCACCTGAGCACAGCCACACTTCAGAGAGTTGTAGAGTGATGAGGTCACCCCTGAGTCTCCTTTTCTCCAGGATAAACAACCCCAGCTCCCTCAGCTGCTCCTCCTCACAGGACTTGTGTTCCAGACCCCTCACCAGCCTTGTTGCCATTCTCTGGACATGCTCCAGCCCCAAAATGTCCTTCCTAAATTGGGGGTCCAGAACTGGACACAGCACTTGAGGTGCTGCCTCACCAGTGCTGAGCACAGGGGAGGAATCACCTGCTGGCCACACCATTCCTGATCCAGGCCAGGAGCCCTTGGCCTTGTTGGCCACCTGGGCACACCCTGCCCATGTCCATCTGCTGTCACCAGTGTCCCCATGTCCCTTTCTGCCTGGGCACTGTTCAGCCCCTCTGTCCCCAGCCTGTAGCACTGCAGGGGTTGTTGTGGCCAAAGTGCAGGACCTGGAACTTGGTCTTATTAAACCTCACCTTGCTGGACTCAGCCCATGGATCCAGCCCCTGAATCCAGCCTGTCCAGGGCCACACATGCTCACCAACATCACTGGCTATCACCTCAGCATAAATAACCACTTTCTTCAGCCACATTACTCTGCCTGGTTAATTCATCCTCTGTGCGCTCTCTCAGCAGCATCTGTCCATCACTGTGTGCACACACAACCTCCCAGGCTGTGTGTGGAGCCTCCTGACTGCTGCTGTGGAGTCTCAGCAGCCTGTGTCACTTTTCTGCTCTCTTCTCCGCAATGTCTAACCCCCTTTGCAGGCTGCACTTCATGTTGTAGTGATTCATAGTTGGAATCACAGCAACAAAGAATTGTTCAGCAATTGCAAAAGCCTCTAAGACCAGTAAGTCCAACCATACCCCAGCAGTACCATGTTCACACCCAAGCCCTGTGTGTAAATTAGCAGGGAGTGTCCAAACACATCCTCCCAATCCCCACAACTAACAGAAAACATCCACAGCTCGTGTCATTCCCATTTCTGCTCTCAGGTCGTAGCTCCAGTTCTACAGCTCCCAGCAGTAACCCAGAGGTCACTGCTATTGCTTGTTGTCAACAGCTGGAACTGCATTTTGCTCCTCCTTTGGAAACATTAACCCTGTGTTTGAGTGGACTGAAGTTTTCCACTGGGTTCAGTGTCCCAAATCAGAGAAATCTTACTTAGTTTTACACAGCCCTGCCCTTGCATTTCACTTATACTTGTTGTCCAACAAGTATACTTTTCCAACAGTTCTTTTCCCCACCATGGACACATTCCCAGCACACACAGATGAAGCACAAAATCTCCCACTTCTTTCCTGGGAATACTCAAACCAGCCCAAATTTCTCCACAGAGCCCCTGCACTGCTCTGGGTGCAGCTGGAGCTCAGCATTGTCTGTGTTGAGCCCACATTGTCTCAGAGGGGACACAACTCACCTGGGGCAATGACAAGTCTGGTTCCACTCCCCCAGGTCACTTTTCCCCAGCCTGCAGAGCTCACACAGTGTGAGAGCTCCTTACAAAATGGGCCTCTCCATCCAGCCCCCTCAGGGGCTGCTGCAGGGCTGGGATCCATCCAGGCCTGGAGCTGCCCCTGCCACAGGCCCTGAACACCCACACAGATGCCCAGAGATCTCCTCTGGCCTCTCTCTGCCCAAAGCCCATTTCCCTGCTCAAATCCCTGTGGAAAACTGCCCTGGATTGTGGGCACTGAACATGGCAGAGTTGGGAAGAAGCTCCCCCTCAGCTCTCAGGTACCACTTTGGGATCCCTGCCCCAAAGGCTGCTTGCACTGCAGTGGCCCAAGGAAAGGGAAGGGAAGAAGCCTCTGGAACCAGCCTGGATCAGGGTCCCTGGCACAGGGCACCTTCCCAGCAGCCCAGATTTGCAGCCCAGGAGGCATCTGTGCAGTGTCAGAGGTGTTCCAGCACTGAGAACATTGCTCTCCATCCCAGCTGGGCCATTCCTTTCCCTGCCCAGCCCCAGCACAGCCCCAGCACAGAATTGCTGGCAGAGAGATCCCAACCCTCAGGCCCTGAGCCCCTGCCTTGGCCAGGGGGGCCAAGGAGCCCCTGAGGCCAAGGGGAGCTGGAGCTGCTGGCAAAGAGCAGAGCAATGGACACAAGGCCAGAGCTGGGGCCAGCTGGGAGCTCCATCTCCTGCAGCACCTCAAGGACTTTGGACAAAGGACACACAGGGAACCTGCTCACTCACTGGGCTGGATGTTCAGTCTGGTCCCTGAGCCAAAGGTCACCTTGCCGTAGCCAGAGCCAAAATCACACAGCATTTCCTGCCTTAACAAAAATCCCAGCACAGCCCCTGCAGAGCTGCTCCTCTCCCCCAGCCTTTGCCCAGCCATGGCCTGGCTGCAGGCAAAGAGCAGAAAAATGGACACAAGGCCAGAGCTGCCCCTGCCCCAGACACACACCAGCCCCGAGCACAAGTTGATCAATCTGTCTCTCTCTCCTCAACCTCCCCTCTGCTCCTCTGCACTGATGTGCTGTCGCCCTGATGCAAAAGCCTTTTCGTTGTTTACACCCTTGAACTGGAGTTTCTCACAAAAACAATGTATATTTTAGCATTTATCGATTGTTTACATTTTTGTCCTCTGGGAGGAGAAATGTGATGGACAGTTCACCATGTTCACCATCCAGGTCTAAGAGGTGGCAACCTGTGTAGCCAATCTCTTGACCTCTGTACAAATGTATATAAGTAATGGAGTCAGATAATTAGAATAGAATAAAGAACCAGAAGCCTTCCCTTGACCTGCTGGATCTGCCTCTTTCCTTGGGTGCCCTGAAACTGCCACAAGTGGTGACCCCGACATGTGAAATTGAGACAATGCACCATCAGCAGGTCATTACCATGCCCACAGCACATTCCCTACAGAGCAAATCCTGCACCTGGAAATGCTTCCAGGCACCAGAGGCTCTGGAAAAAGGATCTTGATGCTGGAGCAGAGCAGAGGGCCCTGTGAAAACCCCAAATCCAAGGGACACGTGGGCAATGGCAGGGCTGCAAACATTGTGCTCCCCAAAATTGTGCCCCTCCCAACAAGGCAGAGCAGGAGACAAATGCAGCAATTCCACTCTCCAGGACAAGGCCTTGCTCACCTGGCAGGACTGAGAGCACTGTCCCCTTGCCCAAAACGACTCTGGCTGCCACATTTACACACTGACACATCCCATTGCAAAAACGCCCCTGGCAGCACTGGCCTTGATCTCAGGCACAAAGCACCTGCAAATCCAGGCCCCAGCAAAGCTCCCTGACACCCCAGGCTCCACTCTGCTGCCATCCCTGCAGCCAGGTCACCTCCATTCCCCAGCCCTGGCCTGAGCAGCAGCAGCAGCAGTTCCCTTTGCCTTTGCTGAGTTGCAGCAGCCAGCAGAGACAAGTCCCAGCCCTGGCAAGGCTTTCCCAGAGCCAGGGGCTGCTCTGCTGTGCAGGGAGCTCCTGGGCACTGCCCAGCCCTGGCTGTGCTGGTTCCCAAGGTGGATCTTGGAGCCGTGGCTGCCCCTGGAGCTGGGCACACTTTGTGCAGCCCAAAGGCAGCTGCTCTTGCTGAGGAAGAGGAGAGCAGGCTGGGCAAGAAGGGCCAGAGCAGCAGATTCTGGTCCTGCCCCGGGGCTGCCTGATCCACTCAGCTCCAGGGAAGGGCTCAGGGAGGTGGAGAGGGAGGACAGGGAGGGCAGGGCCCAGCAATTCCCCCAGCTGGGCACTCTTGGACTCACTGGGCTTCACAAGCAGGCGTGTCCCTGGCCCCAGCATCAGTTTGTAGCTCCCTGAGCTCACACAGTCCTGCAGAGCCCACCAAAAACCATCAGCTCTGCTGCCCCTGCCTCCTGCAGGGTCCTGCAGCAGAGCAGCTCCTGCCAAGCCCAGCAGGGCCAGGGAGCCAAGGAGAGTCCCTGCAGCCTTGGGAGGGGGTGTCTGGGGAATGCCACCCGCAGCAGGGCTGGCAGCTGGGATTGTGGTGCCAACAGGAGCATTCCTCATCCCTCCTTTCCTCTGGGGAGCAAAGGAGCAGCTCCCTGGGCTGTGCCAGGCAGAGACAGCAGCTCCAGCCCCATTCCAGGGGTCTGGATGGCCACGGGAGGAATTGTCTGTCCCTGAGCAAGAGGGCTCTGAGCTCTGTGTGCTGGGGGAAAGGAGAGAGCAGGGGCTGGCAGGGGGGAGAGAAGGAGGAAATTCATGGCCTGGCTGAGGCCAGGTCCCTTCTGCAGCCAGAGCAAGGACAGCAAAATTCCCCCCAGATTGGATCCATCTCCCTGCACTTCCCTCTCACTGTCTGGTGACTGCAGAGCAGTTCCACAGGGGGAAGCAGGAATGAGCTTTCAAACTTACTGGGATTTACTCTCAGCTGAGTTCCACCTCCAAAGGTGACCTTGTTGCCATAACCAGTCACACAGTGTTTGCCTCCACAACAAAAACCCTGTCAGTCTCCTCCCCGTCTGATTCCCTGGAAAGGGAATTCCCTGTGCTTTGCTGCCTGGGCATTTCTCTGACAGAGTCACAGCTGCCCATCCCTGTCACCCCTGGCAGAGACAACCCTGGGAGCATCTTTGTCCCAGCTGGAGAAGATGCGCAGTGGTGATCACAGCTCCTCACTCAGCACCAGGACCTTGGCCCTCAAAGGAGAGATCTCCCCCTGGGCCCAGCTGCACACCCTGTGCAAACAGAACCTCTCTCCTGCTCCTGGCTGCTCTCTGTCTCTCTCAGCCCTGCTCTGCACCAGCTCCAGCCCTGGGCAGAGCCTTTTCCAACACAACCCAGGGGGTTTTCTCCAGCTGTGGGGTGGCACTTTGCCAACCTCACTCTTTCTAGCTGCCTTTCCACCGACCAGGGGTCCCCTTCAGTTTAGTGCCATTCCCAGAGGAAATTGTCCACTGGATGCTGAACTCACACTCACTAACAAACCCCACACCCCCTTTTCCTCCAAAAAACAACACCAGGCTTCCCACTGAGATCCAGGGGTAAATAGATTGTAAAGCAAGGAAAGCAAATTGTGCTCCCCCTAGGTGTGTCCAATCACTGGCACAGATTCAGAGCATGAAGTGTCCAGGAAATTTTTCCACCACACAGAGAAACCACATTTCAGATTTCAGCCCAGTTTCCCAAGGCACTGGCTGTCCATGGCATCCCACTGAAAGCACAGTTCCCTTTCCACAGGGAATGGCTGCCTGTCTCTGCACAGTGCAATTTTGGACACACTTAATCTCAAACTGTCCCTGCCAGCCCTGCAAATGCCTTTGGACAAAGCCCTTGCACAGCTGTCAGATCCAACGGGCTCCAAGGCACTACTGATCCCCAGCACAAGGGAAAAATCCATTCCTGCACCCTGGTTTCAAGTCCAGTTCCCTGGGCAAGTGGGAGTTTTGGGGAATTTCCCAAAATAATGGTAATGAGGTAAATCCACAGAATCCTGTTTCTTACTTGGTTTCACAAGCAGCTTTGTCCCTTTCCCAAAGGTGAATTTGTAGCCATTATTCACACAGTGAGAAAGGAGCCAACAAAAACCCCCCTGGAGGCCACCAGTGACACACCCACAAATACAGGTTGTCTGCCCTGGTCACTGAAAACTGAGCCCAAAATGCTCCATGCAAAGATGGGGCTGTGGGGATTTCAGTGCCTGATCCAGCTCTGACTTCTGCAGGAGCTGCTCTGCAGTCTGGGAATTTCAGGGGAAGAAAAGAGAAGCCAGGCAGTGTTTCAAGCCTTTCTAGAGCAGTCATTACACCACAGCATTCCTCTCATGGGATGATTACCTAAATTCATTGAAGGATTTATAAAAAAAACCAAATCCGAAAGGAAAGAAAGGTCAATTCCCCAGATTTTAAGTTAAGGAAACCAAATTGTGTTTCCTCTAGGTTTGTCCAATCACTGGCACAGATTCAAAGCCTGAAGTATCCCGGAAAATTTCCACCACAAAGACAAACCACATTTCAGATTTCAGCCCAGTTTCCCAAGGCACTGGCTGTCCATGGGGTCCCACAGAAAGCACAGTTCCCTTTCCACAGGGAATGGCTGCCTGTCTCTGCACAGTGCAATTTTGGACACACTTAATCTCCAATTGTCCCTGCCAGCCCTGCAAATGCCTTGGGACAAAACCCTCGCACAGCTGTCAGATCCAACAGGCGCCAAGGCACTGCTGATCCCCAGGACAAGGGAAAATCCATTCCTGCACCCTGGTTTCAAGTCCAGTTCCCTGGGCAAGTGGGAGTTTTTGGGAATTTCCCCCAGCTCAGAACCTCTGCTGAAGGTTCACCTCAGAAGGAGCATCTCTGTTCTCCCTCCAAGCTGCCCTGGCATTCCCAGAACAGCAGAGTGCACATGGTGCTCCAGGGGCCATGGGGGGATTTGGGATGGAAGGGACACAGGGGAGCTGCTCACTCACTGGGCTGGATGTTCAGTCTGGTCCCCGAGCCAAAGGTCAGCTTGGTGTAGCCA
>JBBMKD010000101.1:3375853-3391628 GCA_037834095.1 Argya squamiceps
CGCTGCCACCGCCAGACCGGCCCTGTACTCTGACTGTCACCTCCCCTCCCTTCCTCTCGGGGCTGACCCCTGTGCCGGCGCCGCTCGGTCTCTCGCCCGGGCTCAGAGCACTCAGGGGCTCTGTACGGGCACAGATTGGTCCTCTGGCAAATGGTCTCTTCCCCTCCACCAGGAGATGGAGCACCTTCACAGAGCTGTCTCCGTGCAGAGACTGGAAGCAGCAGCCAGGGTTTTTGTGCAGATGGCAGTGAGGAGGCTGAGGCCCCATGTTCCAGCAGCTGTCTGTAGCCTAGTCTCATGTTGCAGAGAACTTCCAGAGTCTAATCTGTATTCCCTATTTCCTTTGCACAGGTGGTTCCAGGATTTTCTGGGAACAACTTGGGCAACACAGGCCAGTTCACTGCCTGTTCTTTGATGTTCGATGTCACCTCCAAACTTGTGGAGAGTGTCCTTCTCGCTATTCACGACATTCATGGTAACATGCAACACTAGTGGTCCTACTGCTGATCCCTGAGAGACCCCACAGTTGTCTGCCAGCTGAGGTTTGAAGCAATGGCCACAACTCTTTGGGTCTGATAGGCCAGACAATTTTCCACTCACCTTATCACTCTCTTACTGATCCCTTTTGTCACCAACATGGTCACAGAGGAAGGGTGGCAGAGGAGGCCACTGCAGCTATGACCCCCCCAGTGCTGCATAAAGGGGAGCAGTCACCTCTCTTGAGCTCCTGGCAAGACCCGGTCTAATGGAGCTGAGGATACTGTTGGAGTTTTTTGACACAAGGGAATTTTCACTTTCCCTTGTTCAATTGCATGAGTTTCCCATCAGCCCATTTGTCCTGCTTGCTGAGGTGCCTCTGGATTGCTGGCCTGACTCTCTGATGCATAAGCCTCTCCTCCCAGTTTGGTGTTGTCTGCAAACCTGCTGAGGGCCCACTCTGTCCTATCACCCACATCATCAATGAAGTTGATAAACAGGACCCATTAAATCCTGACCCTTTGGATGTAGCACCAGTCACTGGTCTCCAACTTTATTTTGTGCTGCTGATCACTGATCCCTGTGCCTGGCCAGTCAGTTTTCATTCTACCTCACTGTCTGCTCATCCAAGATCAACAGTTTCTTTGTGAGGCTCCTACAGGAATCCACCCAAAAGAGTCAAAGGCCTTGCTCACGTCCAGGTAGAGAAAATCCACAGTTCTTTCTTCCTCCCCTGAGCCTGTCACATCACCACAGCACATTATCAAGAAGATCAGGCATAACTTCCCCTTGGTGAAGCCACACTGACCCTCTCCTGGTGACTTTCTCATCACTGGCATGCCTTGATTAGGAGAGCTTTCCAGGATTAGCTGCTCCATCTTCTTCATTAGCCACCTTCTAAGGGGCTAAGGTGAGACTGAGAAGGCTGTAGCTCCCTGGGTTCTCCTTTTCCCCTGTTTGAAGACAGAAGTGGCATTTGCTTTGCTCCAGTACCCAGTCACCATGTTCAGTTGAAGGTAACCAAGAGTGACCTGGCAATGACAGGAGCCAATTCCCTTACCACTTTTGTGTGTACATTCCAACAGGCCCTGAATATGTGCAGTTTGCTAAAGATTCACTGACATGATCTTCCATCAAAGGTGCATGCTCACTGATCCTGACTTTACCCCCAGTCTACATTTGGGACTCCTTAAGGCCAGTCTTGCTAATAAGGACTGAGGCAAAGAAGGCATTCAGCACCTCAGCTTTTTCTCTATCCTGTGTCACCATAGCCTTCATCTCAATCAGCAGCAGTCCTACATTTTCCTTTACTCTTCCTTTTGTTGCCTTTGTCTGTATGGAAGCCCCTTTATTATGTGATTTGCCTTTCTTTCTGACAGCTAAATAAACCCTTCCTCCTTTTTCCCCCCTTTCCACATTCCTGGTACATGACAGGAGAAGGCAAAGACAGCAACCTGAATTGTCATGGGCTCTGTGTTTGGTGGGATACAGTCAAACCCAGGAACAAGGCCACTTCTTTGAGACAAAGGCCCTTAGGATCCCAACAGAGTGACCCAGACTGACATAATTTACTTTTAATGGACTATTGCAGCATGTGGTGTGAGTCCTGTGCTGACGCTGATGTGTTTTGATCCAGAAATGCTTGGGCCTCTCATCTTGCCATGCAAAAGATGCCTTCATTCAGGAATGTGCCAGAAATAAAGCAGGAAGTGAAAACATAGCCATTTAAGACAAACCACAGCTCACAGCATTAAATGAGATGTTTTGCATTCAAGACGAATTTGTCAGAAAATGATCACCTCTAGAAGGGATACCTCTGGCAGCCTGGAGCAACAAATGTCAATGATAAAACCAGCCCAGCTCTTTCATTCCCTTTTTGCCTCTTTCTCCTTGGGAGTCTGAAACCCTTTCTCCTTCTCTGCTTTCTCTAAAAGGAGATATCAACTTAATGGACCTCTCAGCTGATTCCAGTTGTTTTCTGTGATGGCACTTGGGGCTGTTTGTCACGGGAGAGAGAAGTGGGGAGAAGGTTTGAAGGGCAGGGAGACTGGGACTGCGATCAGCTGTCATCTGGACTCAGAGCCTGAGCAGTGGCTGCATAGCAGCTGGTGGCTCTTTTTAGGCCCTGGCAGGATGAGGCCAACAAGCCCTCATGCATCTCTGCAGAGCCTCCACCTCCTGGCCCTGCATGTTACTTGACTCCTGATGTAGTGACAGGCTGCTCCTCATGTATCCCTGTGCTTTTTTTCCTTTCTGCCCTCTCCAGGTGCCCCTCATGCCCCAAGACATGTCCTGCCCACTGGCCAACAGCTGCAATGAGCCCTGTGTCAGGCAGTGCCAGGACTCCACCGTGGCCATCCAGCCCTCCCCTGTGCTGGTGACCCTGCCTGGCCCCATCCTCAGCTCCTTCCCACAGAACACCGTGGTGGGATCCTCCACCTCTGCTGCTGTTGGCAACATCCTCAGCTCTCAGGGAGTGCCCATCAGCTCTGGGGGCTTTGACCTGTCCTGCATCACCAATTGCTATGGTGGCAACAGATGTCATCCCTGCTAAAGCTGTAGTTTTCCCTTCTAAATCTCCTTTCAATGGCCTCAGATAAGGACCCCAAGGAACTCAGAATATGAAGCTGGACAGAGGATCAAACCTTTATGTCATTGTTTCAGGAGTAGCTGATCATCACTGATTTTCCTGCCAGGGCAAACTTGAAGGGATCAACCTGAGGAAGCTGATACTGGGCTCTCTGAAAATTTGGCCAATGTCTACCTCTCCTCTCTTTCACTCTCACCCTTTCTCACTCTTGCCTTTGTTCTCTTGTGCTTCCTTCAAAACCTGCTGTGAGGACCTCAGAAACCAGCATGCAGGGGCATGCTGGACTGTGTCCTGTTGCTGGAGAATCAAAAGATTCCCTGTGGGAACTCTGCTACAGGAAAATGACCTGATTTAGATTGACCTAATTTTCACCTTTGTGCACATTAAAAACTTGCTGCAACCTTGCCTTTGTCCTTTAGTTGGACATTTCATCTGTGCACTGAGTGCTGAGCAGAAAAAACATTGGTTGAAGGGCACAGGGGAACCCTTCATCATTCCTGGGGGGGTAGGACAAATTGCAATGATTCTTTTTTACAGCACTGCTTCCACACACTGAGGCATCACAGGATTTCATAAAATTTTGGTTTGGAAGGGTCTTTTAAATTTCTCCTGGTCCAATTTCCCCATAATGAATAGTGACACCTTCCACTAGACCAGGTTATTCAAAGCCCCACACAACCTGACCTAGAATGTGTACAGGGATCTATCATCTCTCTGGGCAACATATTCCTCTGTATTACCACCCCCTTTGTAAAAAATTTCTTCATAGCTAGTCTGAATCTACCCTCTTCTAGTTTAAAACTGTTTCCCCTGCCCTATCACAACAAACCCTGCCAAAAGATTTCTTTTAAGACCCCTTTGCATGCTGAAAGGCTGCAACGAAGTCTCCTCAAAGCCTTGTCTTCTCCAGGCTGAATGAGCGCAACTGTCTCAGCCTGTCCTGATAAGAAAAATGCTCCTGCCCTCAGATCATTTTTGTGGCCTCCTCTGGGCTTGTTCCAAAAGGTCCATTCCTCCCTGTGCTGAGGACTCCAGAGCTGGAGGCAGTATTCAAGATGGGGTCTCAGTGTAGAGGGGCAGAATCAGGAAACAGTTGGTTTTCTGGGCTGCAAGGGCACATTTACAACTCATATCCAGCCTTTCATCCGTGAAGGAAGACATCCCTAGTCACTCCACTGCTGATGGCTGTCAGTCCTTGCCTGGCTGTGTCTCATCTCAGAAATACCAATTGGTATTGATGAAACACATCATACAATCAGGACTCCTGAATAAAGAGGAGAGGAATTCTAGGGGAGCTCTCTCTCTAGAAGAGAACTGCAGGCATGGGGGAAGCCCTGAGGAGGTCAGCATTTCCACAAGTTCTTGGGGAAGAGTGCTTCTCTTACTTCTTGTGAAGATGTGCAGGGCAAGAAGGCTCACAAGCCAAAGACTGGCAGGAATTGGAAATGGGTTAATAGCCTTGGAATGGCCTACACTCCCTACTCCACTGCTCCTCTCCTCCATCACCTGATCCAGGGGCTGTGGTCAGTGTGCCTGGTCATGGGCAGCAGAGACAACTTCCCCAAGCAGCCCTGTCCCCCTGCAGCACAGCCTCTGTCCTGGCTCCCCTGGTGCTCCTGGGGTAGGGCTGAGGTGTTCCTCGGCTGGAATCAGCTACAGCAGCCCCACGCTGGAGTCCCCTCTCCCTTTGAACCCAACAACCATCGGGTGAAGCCAGCCCCAGGACAGGGAGTGGAGGCAAAACACACAGCAGGCCTTTGTTCTGCCTTGTCTTGCCCCAGGACAGAGCAGCTTTCCTGAGGCCCAAGAACTCTTTGGCCCCATAGGTGTCACAACCCAGCCACAAGTGCATTTCTACCCCAGGCAGAGTCTGTGGGAGTCAGAGCAGAGTCAGCAGTTAGCCCCAGGACAGGGAGCACCAGGACCAAGACTACCTAGACTCAATTCAGCCATGGGCTGAGCTCCCTCGGTGCCTGCCAGGGCGTCTCTGACAGCCCAGGCCTAGCACAGGCCTGTCCCAGCTCTGCCCTCTCAGTGCCTATGTCTGTCCTGAGCTACTCCTGTTCTCCTGACCTGCCCAGGCCCCTTCATCACCCACGGCAGTCACAGGATGGATCCTGTACAGGGGCCTCTCCTGAGTCTGGCCTTGCCCTGAGCCCCAGCACCAGCTCTGGCCCTGGCACGCCTGCCCAGCTCCAGCCATCCTGCAACCTCCTGCACATCTGTAGAAGAGATCATGGCAATAATCAACAGACACTTTAGGGACAGAATTTTCTCCTAAGACAGAGGTCTGAGATGGACAAGGCCTCTCGCATTTTCTCACTAGAGTCCTACACCTAGGCACTCCCCTCAACAACTGGCTCCCTAAGGCCCATGTTTCCTCAGGACTGGTGATGAATACACATTCACAGCCTGGAGAGCACCAGCCAGCTTGGCACATCTGAATTCTACAAGGTTTTGACTTCTATGGCTTCCCTCTGAACAGTGCTCCTTTTCCTGAAAGAGTCATGGCCTTTTAAAGCACATTTCTATGGATATTGCTTCCCAGAGGAAGTACTGTGGGATCCCGCCTCCATGGTCTATGGGTACCACTGTGTCTTTTCCCTGTGCCACTGCAAAAAGCGTTTTCTTTGTGAACAGATTTGCAAACTTCATTCCAGTAATCCAGATGAAAAATTATTGAATGCTTTTTGGAAAATATGCAGATGGATCTTTCCCATGACCACAGCTACTCAAAATATGTTTCAGAAGATTCAGAGTAGCATCTTTTGCAGCAACTTTCCCTAATGTGTTCTTTAAATAAAACTTATAACCCAACTGGAAATGTGTGTGTGGTCTTTCAGCTCAGACCAGCTTCACCCTACTCCAATGTGTTTTTTAACTGCACATTAAAAAAAAAAAGTTTAAAGTTTTTTTAAATACAACTTCCTTCCCCTTGAAGGGGTTGGATTGGATGTCCTTTTAAATGTCTCTTCTAACCAAAACCAACCTACGACTTCATGATTCTATGAATATTTTAGTCTAACCAGTACACATTACAGGGTGTGCCACTGTGTTTAGGGATTTTTCTTTTATTAGGTGCTGTATGTGATACTTCCCAGCCCTCATCAGTCCCTTTCAGTTTCTCCCAGAAAACCTGGTTGTTGCCCCATGACAGAAGATGCACAGGCCTGCCACTCACATGGCCACAGGTCCTGACAGGAGCCTGATCCAGCATGAACTTTTATGGGGTCACCTGGAGCCCCTACCTCCCCTCTTCTCTGAGATTGGTGTCTGCAGGGTTCTCTCTCTCTCATCTTCTCTCACCTCTCTTCTGGCTGCTGTTCCACAAGTAGATGTTTTCTCCCTTCCTAAACATGTTATCCCAGAGGTGCTTCGACCATCACTGATGAGCTCAGCCTTGGCCAGTGGTGGATCAGTCAAAGCCATCTGGTGTTGGCTCTCCCCCAACCAAAACTTTGCCATGCATCCCAAATCCAGAGGGTGCAAGGCAAACAGAGCCAGGCACTTCTCTGAGGGACCACAGGCACAAGCCCAGGCTGGAACACTGGAAGCTCTGTGTGAAAGATAGGAAAGACCCTCTTATTGTTGAGGGTGACCAAGCACTGGCTCACATTATCCAGATGACTTGAGAGTTCTCCATCCTTGGAGATATTGGAAGGACATAAGGAGAGTTTTAGGAGCAAGAAGATGAAACCCAACATTGCAGCCCAAATGTCCAAGATTCTGAACACAAACAAGCACTGGAGCAAGTTGGGAGGCATGGAGGAAAGAGACATAGCATATAATTTTGCAATGGTATCATAGCATATCCTTGGGTGGCCAGTCAAGGCTTGAAGTGCTGGGAGCAGCTGGGCTCCTTCCTATCAACAAGGCCACAGGCAACACCACCAGGGAGCTCCAGGCCAATCTCATTTGCCTGCACTGCACCCATCCAGCACTTGAGCAGAGGATTCTGCAGACACTGACACATTCCTGCCCTGGAAATCCTGAGGCATCTCAATCTCAGCACTCAGAAGAAGCCTCAATGGAGAAATGTCTGTGACATAAACCAGGAAATGAAAAGGTGGCAGCACGGAAAACAAGCACCCAGCCCATGTCATTAGCTGGGATGTTTTCCATACATCATGAGCACCTTAGGAAATTACCACTTTCATAGAAGCCACCTCTGGGCCTGGGGCAACTCAGAGCAACCATAAAAGCCAGCTCGACTTCATGCTCTCTCATCCACTTCTCCTGCCTCCTCCTTGGGACCAGGTGAGTCTGAAGCTCTTTCCCCTGTCCTTTTCTGGTGAAGGAGATGTGTGTTCCTATAGCCTGTGAGAGATCTTAGTGCTGCTGCTGCTGAGGGGTCAGAGAAGAACTAACGTCTGACTTAGGTAGTGTCAAGGATTTGGCTGAGGGAGATCTTTACTGAAGAAATAAGGTGACACTTTGCAGTACTGTGTCAGGATGAGGCTGAAAACCCCTTTCTCTCACTGCCCAGTTTCTCCCTGCTGGCTTAAGCAGGTACTATTGCAATTCTTGCTGCGGGATGGTGGACTCATGGCCGATGGCTCCTCATATATTCCTGTGCTCTGCTTCCTTCCTTTCCCTCTCTCTCAGGTGCATCTCCAGCCCCACAACATGTCCTGCTACACCCCGTGCCGGCCCTGCCAGCCCTGCGGCCCCACTCCTCTGGCCAACAGCTGCAATGAGCCCTGTGTCAGGCAGTGCCAGGACTCCACCGTGGCCATCCAGCCCTCGCCCGTGGTGGTGACCCTGCCCGGCCCCATCCTCAGCTCCTTCCCACAGAACACCGTGGTGGGATCCTCCACCTCTGCTGCTGTTGGCAGCATCCTCAGCTCTGATGGAGTGCCCATCAACTCTGGTGGCTTTGACCTGTCCTGCATCACCAGCCGCTATGGTGGCAGCAGATACCGTCCCTGCTAAAGCCACTGGTGCAGCCCTCACAAGGACCCCCAGGAATCCAGAAGCTGATGCTGGACTGAGGACACAGCTCCTGGCCATGGAATTCAGAGGTGCTGAGCAACCAATGCTGTCCTTCTGAAGGAGGGCAGATGGAGCTCTCTGAAACCATGGCCAGTGTTTGCTTTCCCTGCCTTACTCTCTCTCCCACCTCTCTCTTGTCTTCCATACTTCTGGACTGTAAGACTTTGAGAGCCTCTCTGGGGGATCTGCTAACCCCTGCCCACTGTGGGGCAGGCAGATGGCTGCCCCATTGGCTCTCCAGTCACTCTCCAGTGTCTGTGCCAGACGGGGCACAGACTTTCCGCAGCTGCGTGTGGTCTCCCACCACCACCACTGGTAGCCTCCTCTACAAGGGAACTCATTTCCCACTTCAGTGACAATAAAGCTTTCTGCATCTCACCTCAGCCTCCATGTAATCCTTTTTTGGTGTCCTTGTCTCAAGTTACTGAGACCAAAAGGCATTGCCATGGGTGGGGGAGGAAAAGGTGGGGACAAAAGTGGACCACTGATTATTCCCAGAGGAAGGGGAGGGTGGGAAACACAGAAGGGGGGCCCTTTCAGGCACTGTCCCCTGGAGTTGAGGAAGACATCCCTGACTTTTCCACAAACAGCAGGGATCAGGCTCAGCCTTCCAACATTTCTGCTCAGATATAGCTCCTTGGTCTCAGAGCATGTCCTGCAGATGGGGAGTATAACCCATCTTCATCACCAGATCTAACATACTCTGTAGACTCTTCCCACGGTCAGTGATGGGACATCAGGTCACCCAGGGGACTTACCCCATCCCAAAGCAGATGTGCACAGGAAATGGCACAAATTATCTTTCTGGAGACACAAATCCTGCAGCTGACCAGTGTTGGCCTCTGGACTCCCCAGCTAGGACGAGCTCACAGCAGGGCCTGCACACCTGGTCATGTGTGCATGGCTTGCCTCATTTAGTGATCACAAGTGAACCCACAGGATCCAACACCTCCACCCCATGGCTAAACCCCACGTCCACTTCCAGGGAGAGGACAGATAGATAGTGAGGAGTTGGCTTCATGGTCAGCAAACAGGCTCAAGCTGAACACTTTGCCCCCATGAGCTGCATCGCCACCTCACACCAAGTACAGGTCAGTTTTCTCTCAACCACACTGAAGCCTGGGACACAGGACTTGCAGAAAATGTCTCTGTCAAGTCCAACACCTGTGTGGTGGTCCTGGACAGTGCAGACAGACTCTCTCTGGAGGTGAATCTAACTCAAGATGTCTAGTGGATGAGAAGAGTGTGTATTTTTGTATATGTGTGGTCTAAGCCAGCTGACTAGTTTATCTTGAGTGTCAACAGAAGAAAAATAGGTGTCTGTAAGGCCTGTATTGCCTGATCTTTAAGAGATCATTTTTGCAAGGGTTGAACTAAGGCTTGAGAGTGCCTGTTTCTCTCACCTGATGATGAATGGAGCAAAGATGAGTACCTCACTAGAAGACAGCTTTTCTGGAGCTAGGGTAAATTTTGAACTTAGATCTTTACTTAGTTCTTCACTTCAGTTAAAGCTGATGTCAGAGGCCTTAACTGCATTTAGAGGCTCTGAGATGAGGCAGGTGAATCCCTTACCTTACAGTCTCTGTATTCATGTGCCCATAATTGCTTTTAGTTACTTCCCACTCTGGAGGTTTCACAGCCACCGTGGTATCCAGCACCAAATACCTGATACTTCCAGTCTCTTGGAACATGACTGTTTCAGACATCTCCATGTCAGCTGAGTTCCTGACAAGGTTCTCATACCACAGCTGCAGGCAGGAGGCAAACAACCAGCCTAGCAATCACTTAGGGAATTACACTGCTGTTCTTTAATTGGCCTGTGTGAAGAGAGAGTACTATTCATCTCTGACAAGCCCGTAAAACCTCCCAGAGGTCAAACTCCCTGGGGCACACCAGAGGGAAAACAGAAAACAGTCTCCTGGGTGTGGCCAGCTGGCACTTCATTGCCTTAATGAGGTGGGTGTGGGGATGTTCTTATGCTAATGATGCTGGCAACTCTCTGGTGTATGATCTCACTATATGAAGCTCAGCTGAAGAGAGTTTACACTTTGTGTGTGTGCACACAAAGCTCCCTTTAGTGGAATTACAGTGGTGGCTGTGAGAGGGAAAACATCAGGAGTGGAAGTTGTCAGGTCCTGCTGGATGGAGAGGAAACCAGGTCAGGCAGTTGCCATCAGCTTGAAGTAAGTCAGCAAGGGGAGAGCTGCTCATCCACACACCTTCAACTGAATCCAGAGTTCCCCCCAATAAATCTACCTCTTTCCAATGCTCTCCATTAGCCAAGGGAACCATGGCTACCTTGGGAGGACAGTGCGTGAAAAAATGGCATTTGGATCATTTCCACTGGCAAATCTGGTGAGTGAAACCTGCCCAAGACATATAGCACAGACTTCCAATGCCTTGCATGTTTAAGAAGAGGTGATTTAAGGGAGATTTCTTTACTCTTTAAGTACATGAGATTTCTGGTATATATTGCTGTGGTGTAAGATAGGAGAGAAAGAGATGATTCCGATGGTGATTTAGTCTGTCTTCCACATCCACCTGAAGATATGTTCTCTCTAGAGAACAGATCAAGAATCCTCCCTTGTCTGCAGGAACAGTTCAGCAGAGCTACCTTTAAAGAGATTCAACTCAGATTTTGCCTTCAGTCATTGAGGCTGACTATCTCTGCCCAAGTTGAGATGTCTAACATCCAGGTGCTTACTAGGCTCCTGCCTTAGACCTCAGAGACAACCTGGCACTTTTAGAGGGCTTTTAGCCATGTTTATAAGACAAAATGAGTCATGTCTCCCTCATTCTTTTTTTTCGTCTGTGAAGAAAAAAGGGGGTAAGGTGAGGAGCTGAGATAGGAATATTTCTCCCGAGATATTTCAGCTTGGTCAGCAGAAATCCTTCCCCTGACTCTGACATGGCAAAATTGCAAAGAGGTGAATAGTACCTCTAGTAGCTGTGCTGAGAAGCAGACATCAGGAGGGAGATGGAGGTATTTGCAAAAGATTCCTGTTCTGAGGCTTGCAAGAAAGCAGGTATAAGAGACCTTGAGTAGTGACTGTCATACCAGCCTGCTGCCCTGTATGGCTGCAGCTCAGTCTCAATCCCTTGTAATAACTGACATAGAAGAGGTGGGAAAATCTCTTGCAGTGTCACGTTATCATGACTGTATTTGTACTCCTCAGTTGCATTTGCTGCTATCACACCTTAGTATTGCCTGCCTTGGAGACTACAGGTTATGCTATTCCCTTCCTCCTTGTAACAGCTTTTCCCATAGCTGGAGTGCCTCAGCCTGTGGTCCATAGTTTCCTAAGTGGGATTTTCATCTCACAGAAGTGACCACGTTCCCCATGCAGTAAAGGAGGTGCATGATCTGATAAATACTTTTCCAAGTGTTCATTTGTTGGGGTACACTTGATTTTCAGGGTTAGATCTAGTTGTCCAAACATGGTTCATGAGGGGAGGATTTCTCTGACAATTTTAATACAGGATAAATACCATTTTCCCATGCTGTGCACCAACTGCATTTTCAGGGATGGTGCTTTTTTTTCGCTACTTGTAGCATCTGAAGGACCAGCACAAGCATGAAAATCTTCACAGAAACTTTTCTTTCTTTGCAGACAGACCTCAACATTTGGAAGGACGTGGTAAATAAGACAAGTGTGGAAGAATTCATCCTTCTTGGCTTCCCAGGCACATGGCAATTCCGAGTCTCTTTTGTGGTGGTATTTGCCCTGATATACACCCTGACAGTAATAGGCAATGCATCCATCATAGCCCTTGTGTGGAGAAGCAGCAACCTGCACACCCCCATGTACTTTTTCCTCTGTAATCTCTCCTTTCTGGAGATCTGGTACACTACAGGTGTTGTTCCCAAAGCCATAGGAGTCATGCTAGGGACTAGCCAGACCATCTCCTTCAGTGTCTGCATCCTCCAGTTGTTCTTTCTTCTCTCTCTAGGCTCCACTGAGTGTTTTCTCCTGTCTGTCATGGCCTATGACCGCTATTTAGCCATATGCTACCCCCTGAGGTACAGCTCCCTCATGAACAGTGTCCTCTCTGTTCGCCTGGCACTCAGCTCCTGGCTGGGAGGCTTTTTGGCCATTTCCCTGCTGGCCTTTCTGACATCCAGGCTGACTTTCTGTGGGCCAGATGTCATCAATCATTTTCTATGTGATATAGATTCCTGCCTTGCCCTCTCCTGCAGTGATACATGGCCTGTGGAGCTGGCAACCTTCCTCATATCCATAATTGTTGTGGTGGCCTCCTGTGTGGCCACCCTGGTCTCCTACATGTACATCATCTCTTCCATCCTGCGGATCCAGTCAGCCCATGGCCGGAAAAAGGCCTTTTCCACCTGCTCTGCCCACCTCAGTGTTGTCACCATCTGGTATGGCTCCACTATGTTCCTGTATGTCAAGCCATCAGCCCAGAACTCCCTGGATATCAACAAAATCGTGAATACCTTTAACACAGTGGTAACTCCTTTGTTGAACCCCTTCATTTACACACTCAGAAACAAAGAGGTGAAACTCGCTCTGGGACGGGCTTTCCAGAAAAAATGAAGTGACTTTTCACAGGGCATCAGTTGAACAAACAGATTCATCCCCACCCTCCCATGACTTCCTCCCTGCAGAAGATCCCCACTGAAGTGTAGGTCTGTGTGGGCATCCCAGGCAGTGAGAAGCCACCAATTCCCCAAAGAGCTCATATCACTTTACAGCCATCCCTGGCTGGGTTGAGCCTCAGTTCTGCTGCTCTCACCACCCTCTGTTCATTCCCAGTGAATTCAGAATTCAGTGCTGTGCTTGGAAAGGGTCACAAACCTCGTCCATAAATGGTTCTGTAGCAGAGCTGGAGGAGTGGTACTCCCACAGGTTTCTACCCCAATTTACTAAGTGCTTCCTTTTGAGAGGGTTTGTCTGAATCTCCTAAAGAAATCCCAGCAACTTTAGGAAACATTGTTTTAGGAAGTAGACATGTGTTTCTCCCTTTCGCCTGATGTTTTGTGATGTATCTATGCCACATTCTTGTAGCTATTTCATCAAATCATACTCTGATTCAAGATGAAATTTGGCAGTGTCTGATATCTCTACCTATAGCCATTATTCCTAGCATAAGACTGTAAACAAAATTTCCATAATTCCTCTTCTTTCCTCTCCTTAGTATCTGAATTTGCTCTTTTATTTTTAATTAAAATTATGCAAAATGTTGTGCTTCATATTAGATGTGTCAGGGTATTTCCACATCTAAAACCCCACATCATTTTTAGCACTACATTGTTCCACCCATTTTGGGCTTTGTTGTGGAAAAACTTTAATGTGATTGGCAAAGTATTCAAAGTGCAGAGCTGTGGAAAGCTGGCTGAGAAGCTGGCTCTTTACACTCATTGGGAGGATATTAGCACTTCCAAACAGCACTGGGGCTTGGCACTAAGTCCTGTATCCAGGCCAAGGCACCATTGCCCAAGGCACAGGCTGATTCCCACCCTTTGTCAGCTGTGCTCTTTTTCAGTGGCATTTGGGAAAATGCCTGGGACAGCAGAAAGAGTCTGAGACTACATTTATCCTCAGACAGACATCACTGCATGTCATTCTGCCTAGGAATGATGCATTTGGGAGAGAATTTTATACTTGGAGTGTTGAAGCCCTCTACAGTCCTTGAAAGCAACAAAAAGCAGGACCTGAAATGTCCAAGAAATTCAAGACACAGCAGAGTGCAGGACATTGAGACCTGCTATGAATTCCTCATAAACACAAGTTAGAGCCCTCTGAGATAAACAGGGGCATGCAAAGCCTCACACAGGGCTGTCAGAGCAGGACAGTGTCACTTGGGAGAGGCAGGCTATCCTGGGACAGCAGCAGAAAAATGAATGAGTACCCTGAGATTTCTCAGGTGAAGGGGATGATACTTCATGAGCAACCGATTCCAGTTCAAAGGGTGGGATCAGCACCCTTGAGCTGAGTTTCCATAAGTTCTGTAGTGGGGTTGCCTAAAAATAGGTCCCCAGAACCCTTCCTTTAGCTCATGGGAGGAAAAGAGATCACTGAGATGTTACCAGCTGTTGGACAGAAAAACTGGCATGGACTAGAGAATATGGGAGCTCCCTCTAGCACTGGTGATTTCCCTGAAAAGGAGAGACATGAAAAACAGTGGGACCACTCTCTGGCAGTGGATGAGTGCAGGAAGAATCTTGTCCAGAGTCTGGCTGATGGCTGTTTTCCACTTGCTGATGCAGGGTAAGGAAGAGCCCTTCCCATCTTAGGCTTCTGTGACCATAGTGGCAAAACCATAAGAGCAATTGTGCCTCCTACCAAAGGCCTCATTCTCCAGCTCTGGCCATCAGTAGAGGCCCATGGAGATGAAACATAAAGAAAAGCCAGTAGGCCACTTGCTCTGAGAATTCCGGTGTTATTTTAAGCAGAGAACATTGACAAGGCTGGTTTGGCTTGTTGATGGTATAGCCTCCAATAGATCTGCTCCAAGTCAGGTTTCTTGGACTGTTTTCATTATCAAAATCCCTTCATCTAGAAGCAACTGTGAAAATCACATGAGTATGTGTTTCACAGCAGCACAGCATCCACTTCTAGGGATGGGGCAGCCAGAGCTTCTCTGGACAACCTGTCCCAGGGCCTCACCACCCTCAGAGGGAAGAATTTTTTCTTAGTAACTGGTATGAATCTGTCCTGTTTCAGTGGGAAGCCATTCCCCCTTGTCCTGCCACTCTGTGCCCCTGTAAAAAAAGTCCCTCTTCATCTCTCTTGGATCCTCTTTGGGCACTGGAATGTGATTTAAGGTATTGCCAGAATCTTCATCTGGCTAAACACATTCATCTTTCCTGGTCCTGTCTCCATAGCAGCAGGGCTGCAGCCTTCAGAACATCTTCATGGCCTCTTCTGGACCTGCTTCAGGACCTTCACATTGGTGGCCCCAGAACTGGACACAGAACTCCAACTGGGGTCTCACAAGAGCAGAGTATTAGGAGAGAACCACTTCTCTATACCTGGTAGTCACTCTTCTTTTGATGCAATACAATTCTGGGATACAATTCCAGGGCTGCATGTGGACATTGCAGGTCAGGTCCAGCCTCTCATTCACCGGTACACCCAAGTCCTTCTTGCCTGGCCTGTTCTCAGTTTACTCCTTACCCAGTCTGTGTCCATCTTTGGGAATGAGACAACCCAAATTCAGGACCTTACACTTGGCCTTCTTGAGCTTCATGAGGATCACACGGGCCACCTCTCTATCCTGTAGAAGGTCAAGGTTGTAGGAGCACAAGACACTGTGGACTCTCCTGAGGGCACCTGGGGACAACTGCAGCAGGGTTGGAGCATTGTGAGGAGGGACAGGGACAAACCCACAACATTTTCTGTGTTGCACAAAGAGGGGATAAGTTAAAACAAGCTAGAATTTTCTGCTGATAGCAGAGTTAGGCAGGTTGGGGCCAAAACCAGTTGCAAAGTCCATGGACATGGGAAGGAAAGAAGTGGCCATAGGGAGGGAAAGAGAAGGATAGAACATATCCTCATGTACAGGAGTCCCTGGGCAGCCAGCTGAGGATTACTGGAAGTCAAACAGCCTGACCAGAGTTATACAGACTATATTATCATTTGCCTTGTCTGGGCCCATGCAGTACATAAACCAAGTCTTCTGCCTGCACTGCTGCATTCCTGCCTTAGAAATCCCAGGGCCTTTAATCCCAGGGATCAGAAGAAGCCTTCATTG
>JBBMKD010000101.1:3419336-3430085 GCA_037834095.1 Argya squamiceps
TTATGGGGCTTTCAGACAATGATATGGGAAAAGAAATAACAATTCTTTACTAGAATATACATAACAAGGCAAACAAAGAACAACACTGGCATTAACAACAAACAGACCCAGACCTGCCGTCACAGCCGTCTCCCGGCCGTGGGCACTTTCCCCTTTGGTGCAGTTCTGGTCACAGCCAGCAGGGGCGCTGGTGGCTGCCGGCCGGGCAGGGCGGGTGCGCTGATTCCCCCGAGCCTGCAGGGGGCGCTGTGGCGCGAGCGCTCCGTCATGAGGGAGCCGCGTCTCCCTCACGCGGTAATGGCGGCTCAGGCGATAGAGGAGAGGGGAGGGGCCTCCCTTTGCAAAACTCATAGGGAGCAGCCGGCCCCAGTGCCACTATGGGTGGCAAATGTGCTGTAGCAGGAACCTCAGAGTGGTGAGCTCCAACAGCAGAAGTGAGCAGACTCAGGGAGGCAAATGTAACGTAGCAAAAAGCCCTGAAGCTGTGGCAGGAGCAGAGGTTATAGGTTCCACCCACATATTCTTGTTTCCCTTCATAACCGTTGCCAAACTTTGGAGCCATGGTCTTCCTGATGACCTTTGGCTTTTGAGTAGCCAGGGATGACTCTGTCAGCCTCAAGAGAGTTGAACCCTCTTCTTCCTCCACCATTTTCCCTAAGCAATATGGAAGGTTTGCCAGAAAATGAAGGATGACTTGGAGGCCACGACTTGGATGCAAAAGTATTTTATTGAGTCTAAAGGAAAGGACATGGCTCACTGAGAGCACCAGGAACAGACCCTACGATGCAGTGGAGCTCCTGCAGGGTGTCCATCTTCCTGCCCTATAGAGGAAGAGAGGACAACAGGCCCCCCTGGGCTGGCCTGGAGACACATAGAGAGCACAGAAAGAAGATGGAATAGTAGGAGAAAGAAACATCATCCTAAAGCTGTAAATAGAATGTCCAGAAGCTCCATCTCCTGCCCAGAATCATGTTCTGCCCAGAACCATGTTCTGAGGTCTTGGAGGTTCTTGACTGAGGACACTGTCAGCAGCATCTTTAGCAGGGACGACATCTGTTGCCTCCATAGCAGTTGGTGATGCAGGAGATGTCAAAGCCCCCAGAGCTGATGGGCACTCCCTGAGAGCTGAGGATGCTGCCAACAGCAGCAGAGGTGGAGGATCCCACGGCAGTGTTCTGTGGGAAGGAGCTGAGGATGGGGCCAGGCAGGGTCACCACCACGGCCGAGGGCTGGATGGCCACGTGGGAGTCCTGGCACTGCCTGACACAGCACTCATTGCAGCTGTTGGCCAGAGGAGTGGGGCCACAGGGCTGGCAGCAAGGGTCACAGGGCCTGCAGCTGGACATGGCTTGGGGTCACAGGTGCACCTAGGATGGAAGGCAGGGAGAAGCAGAAAATGAGGATATGTGGGAACAAGTGCTACCACCAACTACCATGCAACCGAGGCACTTCCTGGCCCACCTTGCACTGCCCAGTTCAAAGCCCACAAGCCACCTCAGCCAAGTCCCAGCCTCTCTCTCTCTGGACAGGACCTTCTCTCCCCTGCCCTCTCCCAGCAGAAGCAGCTCCCAGCCCTGTGCTATGACAGCCCCTTTCAGCTGAGACGTCCAGCCAGGAAAGAGCTGCTCTTGAAATCGCAGGAGCAGGTGGAGGAGAAGAGGCTTCCCACTCACCTGATTCCTGAGGAGAAGGAGGTGAGAGAAGTGGATGAGAGAGCAGAGACTTGGGCTCCCTTTTATAGCAGTCCTGCCCTACCTCAGGCCCAGAGGCACCTTAGTGGAAGTCATAATTTTCTGACCAGCTCATGTTAAATGCAAACTATCCCATCTAATTCTATGGGGTGTGTCCTGTTTTCCTGCATTTCTGCCTTTTCATTTCCTGGCTAATTCCACATGCTTTCCTATATGAAGATCTTTTTCTGTAAGTGCTGGGATGACAGCATCAATGATTTCTGAGGCAGAAAGACGTCAGCACAGGCAGAAGTCTCAGATTAATTGTTATTGCATCCCTTGTGGGCAGGTGATGTTTACCTGTGTCATTCCTGTGGTCTTGTCTGTGGTAAAGTTGTCAGAAAATGGGTACTGCTCTTGTGCTTCTCTCCCACATGCCCAAGGCCACCGCTGCGAGGGGACATGCTGCATCTCCACAACAGAGTTCTCAGCTAATGACATTTCCTGACCTTATTTGTATGTACACATTTTTTGTTTGTTCCATGAAGACGTGTGAGCATACATTTGTCAGTCTAGGCTTGTAGTAAAATCCCTGGTCAAATTAGCTGGAAGATTATTCTAGGAGGTATTCAAAGACACGTGATTAACAAGGCAGTTGTTTTTCACCACCAGTGTGAGTTCATGAGAGGAAAGCCCTACTTTTCAAACCTCATTTCCTTTCACAACAAGATAACCTAAGGAATGGTAGGCAACTGATCCAATCTTTTTAGCATTTCTCTAAAGTTTTTGATACCGTTTCTCACAGGATCCTTCTGCACAAAATGTCCAGGACACAACTGGATAAATACGTTATGTGATGGGTGAGCAAGTGGCTCATGGGTCAGGCACAAAGGGTGACAGTGATCGGGTGACATCAGACTGACAGCTGGTCTCCAATGAGGTACCTCACTTTCAGGGTCAATCCTCTTCAACATCTCCATGAAGAATTGGGATGCAGGGCTTGAACAAATAGTAAGTTTGCAGAGTGTACAAAACTGGGAGGAGCTGTCAACTCCCTCAAAGGCAGAGAGTAGCTCATGGTTTAGCACATTAAAAATGAGAGGAGGAAACAGTGACAGGAAGAAACAGTTGTGTGCAGACCACAACCCCACATTCTGCATCTCACTGCACTGCTTCGGGGTGGAGGAAAGAAAACAGTCAAGAATGAAAGAGGGAAGTTGAGGCTGTGAAGTAGACATGAGGATGGAGTGAAGGGGGGGTTTTTTCTTTGGTTGCTTCTCACCATCCTGCTCTATTTTTAATTGGCAATAAGTTAAATGAATGTTCCCCAAGTCAAGTCTGCTTTGGCCATGGTGGTTATCGATATGTAAACCTTCTGTCTTCGTCTTGAGCTGTGACCATTTCCACCTTACTTTTGCTCCTGACCCATAGAGGAAAGAAAGGGTGTGGGGCAAGCATCTGGGACACTGGAAGCCAGCCAAGGTCTTTTTGGTCTTACATCAACTATGGGAAATAGAAGTGCATTGAATATTTGTCCTTTACTTGGTATGTTTTCTGCTTTCTGCTTGTCCCTGTAGGAGCAGCCTTCTCCTACTCTTTTTCCCCTTGTTATGTATATTTTGAACAAATAATCAATTTTATGATATAAAAAAGGTTAGCTATGATTACAAGTAGAAAATAGTGAAGAATAGGATATAGAGATATTAAGAAGGCTGTGTTTAAAATGTGCAACCATAGAAACCTCACCAAGAGCTTACTGGACCCTTATGTTTCAGTCAAGAAACACACAACCCTTCCCATCTTGATTTTAATATCAAGGATTCCAAACAGTAAACCTTAGTAGAGTTGAGCAATGATTGTTTTAGGATAAGAATATTGATGAAGTTATTGACTATGGGAACCCATCAATGCAAAGGTTAAGTTTAGGAGTGGGCATAGTATGCAGAATATGTAAAAGAACTTACGTAATGATGATTCAGCAGAAAAAGTTTATAAAATTGATGAGTTTTGTTTGTTAATCACAACATGTTTTCAGAGAAGCTAGCCCCTCTGTTCTGGGCACCCCCAGCAAAGAAATGTCTGCCTATTTGCATCAAATTGGTGCTGGATGAGTTTCTTTCATTCCATTTGGTGATACCCTCAGGGGATGGTGGGCAGTGAGGTTAATTGGCCCTTGTACTTGTCAACTTGGAGACCAGTGGCAGCTTTTATTTTTCTAACCATCCATCTCTTATTGCCTTTGACTTTCAGCCATCCACTCTCCATGTTTCCCAGACAGGACAGTCCAGAATATGTCAGCTATCTTTATAATCCACATGCAGCCTGTGGGGATCCACAGGGGATACCAAGATCCACCCACAGCCCATGGAGATCCATGGGGAATGCAGAGATCCACCTACAGCCCATAGGGATCCACGGGGAATGCAGAGATCCACCTGCAGTCCATGAGGAAGGTGCCCAAGGCAGAGCAGGTGGATGTCTGGAGGAGGCTGTGAGCCAGTGGAAGATCTGGTGGACAGTGGGGGCCCTGCTTCCAGGCTGAAGCAGCCTGTCCTTGGAGGGCTGCACCCCATGGAAAGAGAGACCCACCCTGCAGCAGTTTTGGGAGGACTGTCTGCCTGTGGGAGGGACTCGTGTTGCAGCAGGTGCTGTAGACCTGCTGCTCCTCATGAGAGTGGACCCAGGCTGGAAAAGTTCATGGAGAACTCTCTCCCGTGGGAGGGACCCCACAGCTTCACAGGGGAAGGACTCCTGTCCAGGAGCACCAGAAGAAAATCTCAGTGATGAACTGACCCAAAACCCCCATGCCCTGTATCCCTACACAGTTGGTGGGAAGGAGGGAGGGGCTGGGGGGAAAAAGGTGTTTTATGGGTTTATTTTACTTCTCATTATCCTCCTCTGATTCTGTGAGTAATAAAGGTATTTTGTAACTTTAGGTTGAACCTCTTCTGCCCTTGAAATATTTTCTCCTGGTTCTTATCTCACTCACAAACCCTTTGTAAATTTTTTCCCTCCCCACTGCCCAGCTGTAGCAGGGGAGGGTGAGCGAGCGACTCTTGTGGATGCCTGGCATTGGGCCAGTGTCAAACCCAAACTTGCATAGCTTGAGCATTCTTGATACCAATTCCAAATAGTGAAATATCTGATAACTGAATATAACAACAGTAGATGAGCCCTGTCATGGGCTAAAGGAGGTCTGAGGTACATATCTGTCCCTGTGTGCTGGCCATGTACACCAGGCAACAGAATGCAGGAGAGGGAAGAGATGAAGTTGTGAGCAGTTCCCAGACACTGTTATTACTGTCTCCACTGCCAGTATATTTTGGATTGGTGGCCTAACTGCCATTGGTTATAGAGTAGCAGGGGATATCTTCATCAGCTCCAAGGGAAAAGGCAAAAAGTAAAATCCACTGCAGGGGCTCCCACCCTCTTCTTCCTCTATCTTTTTCCCTGAGCAGGCTGGAATAGCTCTTACAGGGAGTAGCAGGGGCAGCCACTAAGATGCAGTGGAGATTCTGCAGGTTGTCCATCAGCCTCTCCTGTGGAAAGAAGGAGGGCAGCATATCCCCACTAGACTGGTCTGGGGAGATAAAGACAACAAAAGAAAGAGAAAAGCAGAAGAAGGAAATAGCAACCTGTCATGTGCCCAAACAATGGAGATCTTGGGCATGCAGGTGAGAAGCACAAGAGTGGTGACCCTTTCCTGACAACTTTGCCATAAACAAATCTACAGGCGTGAAACAGGTTCACATCATCTGCCCACAGGGGATGCTGCCAGCTCTTGATCTGAGTGTTGTGCCTGTGTTGATGTCTTTCTGCCCTGAAGTTCTTGAACCTCTCATCTTGACACTTACAGAAGTTTGCATAAAAGAAAACGTGTGGAATGCACTAGGAAATGAAAAGGCAGCAGCACATAAAAACAGGGCACAGCTCATATCATTAGCTGGGATAATTTACATTGGAGATGAGCTGGTCAGAAAATAATCACTTCCACAAAGGTGCTACTGGGCCCAAGGCAGTGCAGGACTACTATAAAAGGCAGCCCAAGTCTCTGTGCTCTCATTCACTTTTGTCACTGGAATCAGGTGAGTGTGAAACCTTGCCTCCTCTTCCTCCTTCAAGAGCAGATCTTTCCTGGCTGTAGGTCTCAGCAGAGAGGGGTAAAGAGGTGAGGGCTGGGAGCTGCTGCTGCTGGGAGAGGGCAGGGGAGAGAAGGTCTTGTGCAGACAGAGAGAGGCTGGGACTTGGCTGAGGTGGCTCTTGGGCTTTGAGCTGGGCACTGCAAGGTGGGCCAGGAGGTGCCTTTGAGTGCAGAGCTGCTCCTCATGTGTCCTCACTTTCTGCTTCTCATGTGCCCTCTGTGCCAGGTGCACCTGTGACCACAAGCCATGTCCAGCTGCAGACCCTGTGACCCTTGCTGCCAGCCCTGTGGCCCCACCCCGCTGGCCAACAGCTGCAATGAGTGCTGTGTCAGGCAGTGCCAGGACTCCCACATTGTCATCGAACCCTCGCCCGTGCTGGTGACCCTGCCTGGCCCCGTGCTCAGCTCCTTCCCACAGAACACCGTGGTGGGATCCTCCACCTCTGCTGCTGTTGGCAGCATCCTCAGCTGTGGTGGAGTGCCCATCAGCTCTGGGGGCTTTGACCTGTCCTGCATCACCAACTGCTATGGTGGCAACAGATGTCGTCCCTGCTAAAGGTGCTGCTGGCAACATCTCTGGCTAAGAACCTCCCAGACCTCAGTACCTGATTCAGGGCAAGAGATAGAGCTTTGGGACATTGTATTAGAGTTTCAAGCCACTGTCCCCTTCTTCTCCTCTCTCCTTTTGCTCTTTCTTTTGCTGTCCATGTCTCCTCAAGATAGCCTAGTGGAGACCTATTTCCCTTCCCTACCTCTGCAAGCCAAGAATGGGGACACCCCCACTGTATCTTAGTGGCTGCTCCTGGTGCCCTTTCTGAGCCACTCTGAGTGCTTTTTTCCTCAACACTCAATAAAGCTGTTTTGCATTCATGTATGGGTCTCTTGAGTCCTCCTTCATTCAGTAACAACTCTTCCAGTTTGCTCAGCGAAAACAGCTAGAGAGAGCAAATGGTGGGATTCCCTGTAGTGGATTTTCCTTTGTGCCTTTTCCCTTGGAGCTGAAAAAGTCATCCCTGGCTTCTTGGCAGCCAGAGGCCATTTGGGAGACAAGCTCCAAAGGGTGGCAGGAATGGGAAAGGGAAAAACAGTTCCTGGGACCAGCCCACAGCCTCATCTCTTCCTTCTCCTCCACTCCCTTCCCTGGTCTGGGCTCCATGGCATGCAAATAGAAGCACGGGCAAATGAGACGACTCCCTCAGCACAGGCAGACAAAGCTGCTCCAGACATGTAGGGCTGAGACAATTCACAAGTTGGGATTAGTATCTCTCACACTCAGGGCATGCAGTAGTAAATGACTTTTGGTTGAGTTTGTGCAAATGACTTACTGCTTCACTAAAGGTTCACATTTCTTCCATTTATGGATAGATGTTATCTGAACATTGTCTTCGCTTTTGACCAAACCATTGCCCAAGAGTATCAGGTAAAGGATGACAGACACTAGTGAACAAATGGTCTGGCAGAGACACCCCACAGATCATGGAGTCATAGAATGGTTCGGGTTAGAATGGATCATACAGATCATCTAATCCCACCCAGGTGCCAAAATCACAGGTGCCTTTATCTAGATCAGGGTGTTCCAAGCCCCATAAGTGAGAGACTGCAAGGATTGCTGGCTTAAAATATTTCACATCATTTTGGGTGGAGAAAGGGGCAGCTTGGGCTCTGCCCTGGTGAGGCAATATCCTACTCCATACATCCCACTCCCTGGACCTACATCCCAACCCTTTTCAGAGGCTGCCAATCTCTGTGAGGCAATGCTCCACAGCCTACCCCTGCACCCCCATCTAGCTCCAGAGTGGCCAGATGGCTGGAAGTCCCACCAGGACCCAGAAAAGTCAAAGGGTATTTATTTAACCTGAGACACAAGGTAAGCACATGTATTGACTCTCCCTGTTCTGTGAATTTCTGTAGGTTGAACACCATTGGAACCAGAAATGGTAGCTGTATTTGTTATTTTCTATTCATTTTCTGTCTTTTTCTCTTTCCCCTTCTTCTTCTAATTCTCTTCTTAGAATTTTGGGTAACTAAAATCAGATGGGCTTAGAGTCTGCTTACTTGAATTGATTAAATTAATGCTTTGAGAAGTATTTTGTGTTGATTGGATGCTGCTTGAAACCTTTTCTCAAAGTTCTTTGATTTTCCAAAATTGCCAGTAAAGGGTTTTTTGTGACCTCTTGAGAATATCTTATTGGTGTGTCTAACTCAGAGTACATGAAAAACCAAAGCACTTTTAAGCGTCACACTCAACGAGATTTTGGGGGTCTTATATTTTAATTGGCTCAGAGAGCAGGGTACTCTTGAGGTGATTAAGGGGTATTTTACATAGAGAGAACTGCTCCTTGCAGAATAAAGGGTAAATTAATTTTTGCTTGAAACCGATGTTATAGATAGGTAATTCGATGGTTGGCTCTCGCAGTTAAGAGATATATATTATGTGTACATTAAAGAAAGAGGGATGTGAGCTAAGAAAAATCAGCAAAATCTGCAGTTAGTTGCACAGAGAACTTGAACTTTGGCAAAAGACAGGGGGAAAAACCCCAGCAAGGGAAAAGTTCTGGTATCCATACTGGTGGAGGCTGAACTCAGAGTTGTGGAGCAGCAACAGGAAGAGCTGAGTTGCAAACTCTGTTGGGGGCTGAAACAATAGCCCACCTCAGGGCAAATTGAGAATGGAATGCCCAGAAGAAGCTAGCCCAAAACCTGAAAAACCAGTTCAACCAACTTGTCCAAAGCCAAAGCTTTGGAGTTGCAAATTAACACTGCTGTGGGAGGTGTGGAGAATAAATTAGAGTTTTTCAGCCCTGAGGAAAAGGTGGAGAGCCTTGAACACTATGTCTCAATCCTCAGCCTTTGTGAGTTTAATGCAGCTAAACCAAACCCTCTCTGCACCCTTAATTCCATCCACCTGTAAAAACTGAGAAGGCAGAGAGGGACCTGGGCCTCCCTGAGCCTGACATCACTCCCCATAGAAGGGGTTCCAGTCAGCAAAGCCAACCCGCCTTCACTTCCCTTCACCCCAAGATCTGCCCACTTGTAAAGACAAATTCATTTATCAAGAGGCAGAGTACACAGTAATATTGTGTCACTGTGCAAAAGAATTGGTTGCTACAAGGGAAAATTTGCAATTGTCCCAAAGGAAATGGAACAGAGAAGGTTTCACTGATGGGGGTAGTCTTGGTTTAAGATAATTTAAAGAGCTGTGTGCTTTAAAATGAGTAATCTTCCCTTAATTCTAACCAATCCCTTTCCACCAATAAAGAACAAAATATGAATAGATATCAGTGAAAAAAATAACAGTTTACTAATGACTGGAACAGGCAAATTACTGCTAGATACAACATTGCTGAATCTCACAAAACCCATGGGAACAAACAGAAACATGAAATTCCAGAAATATCCTTCCTCAAGCATGGCTTGAGGGACAAGGGGAAGACGGCATCACATCCTTTCCTTCCAAGATGGCAGGTGACCATGTGATCCCAGGAAAAAAAGGGACAAGATAATGGTAAACCCTACCAGGAAAGGCAAGAGCCTGTAGAGCAGTTCTAGTGGCTGATGAAGACTTGCCAGCTCACACGGGGTCTGCACTCCTGCCATTCATGGGGCTCCCCTGGTGCTGCTGCTCTGCTCTGCCCTTTACCTGTGGTGGAGAGGAAAGGACAGGTCTGTCCACACCAGCACAGGGTGGTCCAACCCCAGGAACTTGCTGGCTTTTTTGCTGCTGGCAAAGTTTTTGAAGTTCATTTCAAAACAGTTTCTAATTGTGAAATGCAGTCTTTACAAGTGGCTACAGCTGTAAATGCAAAGCAACTACCTTCAAAGCCAAGACTGCACCTTCACCAAAAGCTGCTATGAAAGAGAAGGTCTCTGTTTCTGTATTCTTCTTTCCTGGAGTGGAAGCTAATCCATCTTGAGCAGCTTGCTGGAACATGGCCACCTGTGGTGACAGGCAGCATCCATGGGATTCACCTCCAGGCAGCTAAAAACTGCTACCTGTAGTGACTCTGAGACAAGGGAACAAAAACAAAAGGAGAACCCAAAAATGAAGAACCCTCTGCCCAGGCAAGACCAAGAGCCCAGACAGGCAGTAACCCATGGGGGTGTTTGGGTCACAGGAATGGGGACTGCAACTGTGTAGCCTGATTATGGCAGATATTGATATCAGCTTGTTGTTAATCAGCTTCACATGTCTGGAAGGCAGCCGGGCCTTGGCAGGTAATGAAGAGGTGTATGAGATGCATCTCTCATCTGTCTTTGACCATCTGTGCTGACCATGGACTGTAGACAATAGAGGGGAGGAGAAACCAGAGGTGAGGTTGTGGGCTGTCCCCAGGACTTTGTTTCCCATCTCTATTGCTGCAAACCTTCAAAGCTAGGGTTTCCCTGAGGACCATTCTCTGTGGAGTAGCCAAGGAAGATTTCGACAGCTCCAAAACAAAAGGTATGAAGTAAAATTCACTGCAGGGAGTCGCAACACTTGCTTTCTCCAGTTTTTTCCTTGAGTTGACTGGAAGAGTTTCAATGGAAAGAAGGAGGATTTGGAGGCCACGGCTTGGTTGCAAAACAACTTTATTAAGTCTAAAGAAGAAAAGAAAGTGCCTCACAGAGAGCACCTGGAAGACCCAGTAAGTCGCAATGGAATTTCTGCAGGGTGTCCATCTGCCCACCCTAAAGAGGGAGGAAGAGGAAGGGCAACAGATTCTCCCATGGTGGTCTGGAGAGACACAGATAGCAAAAGAAATAGATAAAGAGGAGTGAGGAGAAGAAGGGGACAGTGGCTTGAAACTCTAATTACAATGTCCCAAAAGCTCTATCTCCTGGCCAGAGCCATGTTCTGAGGTCTTGGAGGTTCTTGACTGAAGATGTTGCCAGCAGATTTAGCAGGGACGACATCTGCTGCCACCATAGCAGTTGGTGATGCAGGAGATGTCAAAGCCC
>JBBMKD010000101.1:3513914-3537955 GCA_037834095.1 Argya squamiceps
GGACCCGCAGCCGACCCCCGCCCCGGCCCGGAGCGGACCCGGCCCGGCCTCACACCCGGCCCCAAAGCGGACCCGGCCCGGCTCCGGCATGGAACTCGAGGAGGACTTGGGTGAGATTTAGTTGGGGAGGGACGGGGAAAGCGCTCGTGGGCTGCGGGCTGGGCCGGGACCACACCCGCGCCTTTGGGTCCGTTCCCTCTCGGGCCGGGTCTGTCACTCCCCTCCGGCCGGGTCTGTCCCCTCTAGTCCCGGGTCTGTCCCCGTGCCCAGTGCCCGAGCCGGGTGGGTCCCCGGGTCCTCTCTCGGTGATTCCAGCCCAGGTCGCCACACCAGGTGCAGCTGGAGCCGGTGAGGTCCGGCCTGCAGGACTTTTCTGACTAAAGCGACTTTGTGTGGTTCGAACATGGCTTCCCCCCGTGTCTCCCGGCTCTGCCGCTCCTGGCGGGTTTGGGATCAGTTTCCGTGCAGTGTGGACAGGGACAGATATAAAGATCTCCCTGCACTGTGGCATTGTTGTGGTGCCTTTGGTGGTTTCAGACGTGTGCGAATTACAGAGGTTCGGCTGCCCGAGCCGCTTCTGTGCTGCTGGTGTTGTGTGGTGGGCGTGCGGTGCTGAGGGCTCTGTTCCCTTTGCCTTCACTGGCAACGCACCTGGCCTGTGTGGAGCCAGTTCGGAGAGAGAAGCCTTTGGAAAAATCTCTAACAAATAGTGTTTAGTCTTGTGAATTCCTTAAACAGACAGTGCTTAATCCTGTGTTTACATATACATATATATATCAGTGATTAATGTGCACAAGTGGGTATCCTAGCCGTGAAAATAAAGACTGTGTGCCTGATAAAGGGCGTATCTTGGCCAGACCCGTTAGTTGGAATGGATTCAAGGAGAAGAAACCCTCCCCAGAAGGGAGGACGGGATGTTTGGAGGAGCATCCCCCACACAGCCGGTGCCAGAACAGAGTAATGCTGCTGTCTAGTACTGATATTACAGTGTTAGGGTTATTTTTCGCAACGTTTGCGGTGACAAAGCCACTTGTGATTGCTCTTCCAGGGGCAGCTGGGCCAGTGCAAAGCCAGGTGGGTTTTTCAGATGCCCCGAGTGGGCTGTTGAGGTGAGAGGGGCGCAGAGGCAGCAGCACTGCACAGCCCAGATGGAAATGAGGATCCTATCTGTCTCTTCTCTTTCCAAGTGGTTCTCAGCGTGAATTCTGCTCCTTGGGACTTCTGGAGCAGCATTGTAACAACTGCCAGCCTGATGGAGCCACGAGTGTGAGAGAGGAGGGCAGAGGCAGCAGCAGCCAGTGCTAGAGCTGGGTTAGCTCCTGCATAATCTAATCCTAAATGTGCTGAAAGCCCAGGCAGCAAGAGTGGCAGAGCAGAAAGGATGGGAGCAGCCCAGGCTCCCTGATGTGCACCCCACAGGCAGTAGTGGGGCCTTGTGTCTCCACCTGGCTGCCTCCCTTACTGAAAATATGCATATTTATTAATATTTATATTTTAATATATTCTATAGACAATGATGTATGCAGGGATTCACACTGCTTCATGTTCAGTGTGTTTGTTTGTTCCTCAGTGTTTTTGCTGCTTTAGTAATGCCTCAGCTCCTAAATAATGACATAATTAAAAGCTTCATTCAGAGTCTCACGTACCGTGTTAGGCACACTCCAGAATGTAACTCAGTTCATTCACATTCTGCCTCCAGCAAAACAAGCTGATGTTGATGGAAAAAAAGATTTGATTCAGCTGGTGAAGGTCCTAGTGGGTGTGACATGATCCCACTGATCCTCCTCCAGGAGAGCTGGAAAGTGCTGCTGGCTTTCCCTTGGAGTGAGGGTGGTTGCCTCCCTAATAAGGTAACATAAAGAGTTATTATGCTCAGTGGTGCTGACTCTCCTCTGTTTTAACTAATGTCCCAGTTACGAGAACTTCAAGTTTAATTAATTTGGTTATGCAAAGCAGGTGCCTGCCTAAATGAGTGGTTTCAAACTAAGAGCAACTGGTTTAACTCCCTCAGACCACAGCCCTGATGTGGTGGTGTGGGGTTTTCCCCGGTGCACTGAGTGTTTCTCATCTCCCTAAGCAGATGCTCTCCCCTGTTCTGTTCCATCAGATGTCTTGGATCCAGAGAGGCTGATCCAGTGCCCCTTGGTCAAAAACCATTGGATCAGAGCACGGAGGTTTCCCTATCACCTGGTGAAGTGCAAGGAGGTGAGCTGGGCAGCAGTGCCTGAGGGACTGTGCATGCAAACACACCCTGTGTTCCCTCACAAGTAGCCCTGTTTAACTTTCATTTCATATAACTTCAGGATTGGTTTAGTAATAGCTGCAGACACACAGGAATTCACCCAGTCACAGTCTGGCTCTGTTGGAAGGAGACAGATCCTTCATGAATAGTTCAGGTGGGAGACTCTGGTCTCTTCCAGCAGCTCACAGGAGCTGTTTTTCATTTTTCCACTTTCAGCTGAAGACAGGACTCTTGGAGCTCCATGCAGCCCTCTGGGCCCCTCAGAGCACGAGTGCTGTGATGTTGCAGTTCATTCTCTCACTGCAGGGCTGGGCAGTTTGGTTTTACCAACAGCTCTTTCATGGGCATCTGGCAGGGACACCTTCCACTGTCCCAGGTTGTTCCAAGCCCTGTCTGACCTGGCTTTGAACACTTCCTGGGGTCATGGGGCAGCCACAGCTGCTCTGGGCAGCCTGTTCCAGGCCCTCCCCACCCTCACAGAGAGGAATTCCTGCTCAATGTCCCATCCAAGTGCCAGGTGACAGCAGCTATGGACACCTATGGGTGTGCTGAGCCTGGGATCAGCAGTGGTGGAGGAGGAACTGCCTGGAGCAGCACTTCTACCTTGGCTGTGAGCCTGATCCTCGACCAGCAGAGCCAGGCAAGCACTGGGCCAGGGCCAGAGCTGGGGTTTTCCCAGTGATGCTCTATCACCTGCAGGAGATAATTCAGTGTATTGTCAACAGAGCTCTGCCACTAGAACTGGTGCCTGCCATAATGGAAGCCCAGATGGAATGCTGCCAGCTCCCTGGCTCTTCTAAAAGGTTTACAGAATTTCTCTGCCTGTGTGCCCACTTAGTTAAAATACAGCTGAAGGGTTTAGATTTGCCTGATGTCTCTCCCCTGCTGGTTTTAACATGGTTTCATTTTGCTTTAAGCCATGCAGTCGTGGCTTGCACTGCAGGGAACTGTAGGGAGCTTGCTGAGAGTCTGTTCCACTTCAGTCAGGGTGGCTCAGTGTCTGTGAATTGTGTTTGGAAGAAAAATCGTGTTCATTTCCCCTTTTGTATTTAGTGATTGTCTGATCAATACAGATCATTTCATTTGATCAATACAAATCAATTGCAGTTTCCTGTTATTGTATTATTTAAAGCAACACCACAAATATCCCAATCTTTTTTTCCTGTGTATCAGCAAGAGGCAAGTGAATGTGAGAGATGTAGGACATAATTTTGGTTTTCCCTTGTCCAGAGCAACCCTGAAATTGCAAAGAAATTGGCCACGTGTCCCTTCAATGCTCGTCACCTGGTTCCTCAGGCTGACCTCAGCGACCACATCATGAAATGCAACGACAAAGCCTTCATGGAGCAGGATGTGGGTAAGAGAACCCCTGTGCACCCTGGGGACTGAGGCCTCCTCGTGGAATAACCCAAAAGTGGGAGGCAAATGGTTGTCTGTAGTTTTGTGTGACACAGCAGCTTTAGGGAAGCTTAGTCTCATTTGCTTGGCTTTATTGAGCAGTTTCTTGAGAATATGTCTTAGTTTAAAAGGCAGGTATCTTCTAGGGAGGGCAGGGAGGGCCTCCCTTGGAATGGAGAATTTAAACCCCCTCCCTGAAAATTATTATAATTCTGCAAATTAAGTGGGCTCTCAGGCAAAGATATGGGATAGGATTAACAGTTCTTTACTAGTATGTATAACAAGGCAAACAAACAACAACTACTACAGCATTAAAAACAAAACCTCGAGGGGCTTTGCTTCGCAAAACCCGGGGCAGTCTGATCCTGGTGCCCCTGCAGGACTCCAAGGTGGAACGGTGGGAAATCCCGGGCTGGTGGATGGGATAAATCAGAATCTCCGCGGTGGTAGCTGGAACTGGAACGGCAGGGAGGGGTGTCCCGGCAGGGCAGGGCGGGGGTACAAAGTGGCAAAAAGCCTTAAAGCTTTAAGTGCTGAAGAAAGGGGGGCGGCAGGGCAGAGCCAGCCCAGCTCCAGCAGGGCAGGGGAAAGTGAACTCAGAATTCCTGAGTGGTGACAGATTTCCCAGGACCGGGAATTTCCCAACTCCTCCCGCAGCGAGCAGCAGCCTGGCCATCCTCTCTCCGAAATGCCAGGAGCAAGAGCCAGCCTAGCTGCCCCCAGCCCCTTCCTTTCCCTGACCCCAAAACTCTCCTTATCTTCCCCCTCCAATTCCCAGAGGCGAAGGAAGTGTAGCCCAATGGCACGTTCCTGTCCCTGTTAGCAGAGGAAAAAACAGAATCACGGAAGGATTGTATGTGGTGCTTTATTGGAGAGCTCTGAGAGTCAGGGGTCTGATGACCCAAATCTTGACTCCACCAGAAGTCCGAAAATAGACACAGTTTTATACTTTCTTATTACATAAGCATACATGTTAAACATTAAACCCCATTGTTCTGTTGATTTTACCCAAGCATGAATTTAGAACAATCGATATCTTAGGATTCGTGACTCTTACGATTTGAATTTAAGATCCCCGTGATTCGTGTTTAAGATAATAATCATATTTAGTTACCAGATGCTTACAATTAACAATAAGGTAATTTGTCAATGATTATGATATGGGTTCAATGATTATGATATGATAGGTTCACCTTTAACTTACTAAAGAACATCTAACTTTATTTTAAGCCCTAAGTATTATATGCATTCCCCTTCCCCCCACCTTGGTCGCCTAGGCAAGTTATACCTGGTTGAATTAGAACAACAGCCTGAAATCACACCTGGTTACAGTGAAGCCAACTCTTATTCTTATGCATTTAGAAATAATTTAAACCCTATCCTATCATCCCAACTTTTGGCCATCTCTTTGTTTTGGTCGAGCACCCACAAGTACCCAGCAGTTAGTCTCCTAGCAACTTATGGGGCAGAAAATCTAGGAGTAAAAAAGAAACAAATCGAACCCCCTACAACATGGCAGATGCTCAGGGTAGGCTTTGCATGTATTTTGTTACCAGCCTTGTTGAATGGAAAGGTTTAACCCAAACCCGTGCAGGAAGTGCCTGTGGGAGGAGGAGTGGGATGTGTTAATGGCTACAACGATGGGCTGCTCCTCTTGCAGAGCTGATCTCCCTTTAACTCTTGCACACCACAGGGAGCACAGTTTTCTGTCTTCTGCAGAAGTGCACAGGGAGTGATGCCTACATCCATGTCAGCAGGTTTCCTCTTCACTCCAGCATTCCTGCTCAAAGTTCCAGGGAGAGCAGAGTCTTCTCTTTTTCATTGAAAAAGGCGAATTTGAAGTTGCTGGATTTCAGCTGTCCCCAGCCTGTTTGCATTGGTGGGGCTTCCTCTAAAGCCCAAAGATGTTTTACAGCTTGAGCCAAAGTGTTTAATGGATTTAAGGATTGCTGGTCACTGTGTTTTCTCTCTCCCTGTAGTGAGAAGGTCCTGTGAGCCCCCTCAGGACCAGCAGAGCACTGGGAACACATGGCAGGCACCTCCCTGTGATGAAGACTGGGAAACAGGTGAGGAATTTCCCCATCTGCTGCCTCCTTCCTGGCCATTCCTCCAGCTCCTCGGGGGACACTGTGAGCCCAGGGGTGCTGTTCACTCAGGGCTGCCTTGTAGGACACTTTGCTTATGCTTGTTCATATGAACATGGATCTCTCCACCCAGCAGGCTTGGCTTGGTGTAGGGAACAAGGCAAAATGCCTGCCAGAACCAGCATGGGGAGAGATTTCCAAGCATCCCTTTCTTCCATGAGAGCTTTTGTACCTTATGTGCAGTGATGGCAATGGAAACATGTTCCTCAGTGAAGCAGACACAATCCTCATAGGTCAACTTTTCCTCCCTCTTGAACATGTAAAGATATTATAATGAGATATTCCTGATCACAGAACCACACAATCCCTGAATGGTTTGGCTTGAGTGATACCTTAAAGCTCATCTCATTCCATGAGCAGGGACACCTTCTATTATCCCAGGCTGCCCCAAGCCCCATCCAGCCTGGCCTTGGGCACTGCCAGGGATCCAGGGGCAGCCACAGCTGCTCGGGGTACCCTGTCCCAGGGCCTCCCCACCCTCCCAGGGAACAATTCCTGCCCAGTATCCCATCCAGCCCTGCCCTCTGGCAGTAGAAGAGAAGCCATTTAAGCCACTTATCTGGTGGTTTCTGGGGTTTCTTAGTTCTGAGCCACAACATTTGCTGTCTTTCACAGAGTTGCTGGAGGGACCTGAGTCAACTTTTGTGTGGGGTATGATCAACTCTGCCCTGAACAGGTAGGGAATGCAAGTTTGATTCTTTACAGCAGTTTTTGTTTAAACAAATACTGCAGCCACCTCCCAGCCTCACCTTGATGGCTGGACAGGAGATGCTGCTGGTTCAGTGTGACCTGGGACAGAGAAGGAAACCCTCAGGAGCACAGATACTGCTCCTGTGTGCCTGTGGCAGGCTGCTCTTCCTGCCCATGGCCTGTGTTCAGGGACTGATGGATGTCTGGGCATTATACAGGGAGAAAAGTGGCCACACTTGTGGTCCCTTTGAGTCCCTGGGAGATCCCTTGTGAGCTCCTCCCTCCTGGGGCCTGGCAGATGTTGGGGTGTGGGCCCTGTGTCAGCAGAATCCTCCCCTGGTGCCCTTTCCAAAGTGTGGTCAGAGTTTGGGGCAGGGGGAGCCCAGAGCTCAGTGCCCAGCTCTGAACAGGAAGGGGCTGCCCTATGGGATGTGGTGGCACCACCAGAGCTGCCCAAGGTGTTTTAAGGTTTATTTAACCAGTTCATTTACAGTTCAGCAATAATCCTGCCCCTGGCAAGGCTGAGTTCTGTGTGAGCTCCTCCACAGGGGCTGACAGCAGCCCTGCCTGCTTCCACCTGTCAGACTCTAAAAGACCTTGGAGTGTTCAGAGCACATCCAGCTCTGCACAGCAGCACCCCCAGGGCCTTGCTGCAGTAAAATGCATTCATGTGAGCCCAGTGCATTTGGCAGAAGTAACCAAAGTCATTCATTGCAGCACCATCAGTGACCAGAACAACTCCCTGCCCTCACGGATGCGGCCCCCTGAGACCCTCCCGTACACGGTGTCTGCAGGACTGTGAGTACTGAGCAGGGCTTTGGGGGCAGCTCCCAAAATCTCTGCCTGTAGCAGCACCTCCTGGCTCCCACTGCATGGGCAGGAGGGGTTGTACTGAGCAGCTGCTTCTTGACAGCAGCTTTGAGGGAATCTGCTGCTGGGATCATCCTCTGTGTCCTTCCTTTGACACATCTTCTGCTCTTTCCTTGCTCCATTCTCATGGCCCAGGTGAGGCAGAGCTGCTTTCCTGGTCATTGTTTGCTGTTTCTCTAAACAGGCTCTCCCACAGCATCCCCATTATCCCCTTCCACCCCCCACCCTGCCCCTTAAACCAGATTGTTCTTTGCTTTGTGCTCTGTTCACTTTCAGGCCCAGCTGAGTCAGAGCTGGGGTGAAATGGGCTCCTTTAAACCACTGTCAAATTCCATCTGGGGAGGGAGAGAAGCAGCTCGCCATGGGGACCTGAAATTAAGGACTTTTATTTGCCTTTAGCAGCAAAGCAACAGCTTTAAAGATGCTTTGAGGAATGATTGTCCTGGTTCCCACTGGGAGTAACTAAACCTGCTGCTCTCAGGGCACTGCAGACAGAGCTCCTGCACAGCCAGGGACTGTGCAATTGCCACAGTGTGGGGCTGAGCCTGGCAAAACAAACTGAAATGTCAGTTGTAGTCAAGCCTTGTTGCCAAGTGCTGCCTCTGCAGAGGCCACTGTCCCTTGGGGGAGTGGGGGAAGTTGTTGTATCTTTGCCCATCTCGTGCAGAAGTTGTATCTTGTCCTTTCCAGAATTCGGAGTATTAATTCCTCCCCCTGGAACTTGGGTTTGCCCCGGCAGTAAGTGTCTGACTTGGACAGGAGAGCTCCTGCAGATGACAGACATGCTCTGCACCTGATGGCAGGACTCTACACTTGGCTTCTGTTGCATAATGTGTTTCTTGCAATGTTTGAACGTGTAGAACCGTCCTTGGTTGCCAAATGTTGTCCCCAGCCATTTGTTTTAAAAGTTACCCTCACCTTTACTTGGTGAATTTTGTTACTGTTCTTAAAAAAATAGGCTAATAAAATTACATAGATTACAGAAACCTTCCATGCTTAGCCCTGGGTCATGGTAACTTCCTGTGAAGAGGAAAAACATTTTAATTGGCAAATCTCTGTTTTTTGTAACAGAGAATGATCTGTGAGATCTTTGAGACTGTTCTGTGTGCTCCAGAGACTGGGAAACAGTAGGAGACCCTTCAGAAGGGTTTTAAGGAGTGGGGACTGAGGAAGTTATTTTAAGCAAGGGAGGTAGGTTCCTCCTGATTAGGTTCTTAATTAGAGAAGTGATAGTGGGAAACTGAACAGTTTGGAGGGCTGAAAACGTCCCCCCAGAACCTTGTTCCTTTGCTTGACACTTTAAAACCTTTGTGCACGTGGAGGAGCCCCTTGGGAGCTGGGTGCTCGGTGCCAACTGCAAACAAAGGGATGCAGGAAGGGGAGGGGAATGTCCTGCAGGAATGGCAGATTTGGGAGAATTCAGGCCTGGCACAGCAGAAACTGCTGCAGTCCCATCTCAGTGGAAGTCAGGAACCACCCAGCAGTAACTTCCAGGAATTTCTGCCCTGTGCCTTAAGCATCTTGCTGTTCTCAGGAAGCCTGGAGGGATTATGTGGAGCTTCTGCTGGACATTCAGGAGAAGTTTTTGCTGTTTGCTGAGGAGCTGCAGCAAACTCCCTACAAGTGAGGCTCTAGCAGAAGTGTTAGAGGGCCTGTTACAGCCTGGAGAGCACCAAGTGCTCTGAGTTTCTCCAGTCTGTGAAGAAGCTGAGACTAAAATAATCTGGAGCAGCCAGACTTAGAAATATTTTTTTTTGTGTGTGTACACTTTTTGTTTTTATCTTGCTGAAATCTGAGTGTATCCACTCAGGATGTGGCAAGTGTTCAGGTTGGGTTTTAAACTATGTTGTCATTTGCAGACTGCTTTGAGGGCATCCTGAGCTCAACTTTTGCACCCTCACACCTCCAGCCTTGCCTTTGTCTCCTGTGTGTGAGGGGCTTCCCCAGGCAGACCTTTAACAGATGCAAGTTCCTTGCATCACACACAACTCCAAACTGGAGAAAGTTTCAGGAGGACACTGATGTCCTTTTCCAGTTTCCATTAGAGTTTTGCAGTTTTCAAATGCTTAAAACATGTTTGAGAGCTCTCAGGTACCTGTTCTGTATTGGGGGGAGGGAGTAGGAATGGTTTAAATCAGTAAAAATACATGTTTAGGCCTGAAAATGTTCAGATCAAGCAGTATATTTCTAAACATGCAAAGTACAAAATGGTATCTAAATATACAACCATAAAGAATTAAGAAGCCAGACATGATGTTTGTCTAGAAAGGGATTAATGCTTTCATATTTTCCTCTAAAGACTGGATTTCCACCATCTGTATACTACCATTAGAAAATAATGCATGTTGACTGAAATATGCAAAATTAAGATTCTTTTAAAATTCTGTCAATTTATGTCAAGGTTCTTGTTAGCAATTTAGAATTAAAATGTTTTAAATACCCTATGACTGGTTGTCTTTGGAGTCAGTAAGTGCTGACATGGGAAGCTCTCCTTTCCAACAGTCATTTATTTTTTGTCACTTGGAATGAGAGTGGTGACAAACACCAGCTGTGATTATTTCTGGTTTGACAGCAGTAGCTCATTTATAGGATCTGTGGGCCAGAGCACTACAATTTTACAGGTAAATGCCATAATTGGTCACCATTAGCCTGAGCTGCTTTAATTGGCAGTGGGTGAAAGCTGCTCCTCCTTGGGGCTCACTGTGGAGGAGGAGAGCTCCTTCAGGTTATTAACATTGTTCCCCCAGTCTGGGGTGGGTCCAGGAGCCCGGGAAGGACCAGGTTTGGAAGGTTGTGGCTGTGACTTCAGACACCCCCAGGCCGCAGGAACAGGGGGCAGGGCCCATGGGAAAGGGGGTTTGTCTTGTGGGGTGGGTGCAGCCCAGCTGTGACTGACACTGAGATCCCACACCCCAAAGACCTGGACATCCCCAGCTCCCTGTCCCTTGCCACCACCATTTGTCCCTCCTGTTCCATCAGGAGGGTTCACTCTCCTTGGCCTTTCTGTTCTGACCTGTATCCCTTGCCAAGTCCTGTTCCATCTGTGCCTTGGCTTTCCTCACCCCATCCCTACACCCCTGCTGCAGACATCCCATAATAGCCCAAGACAGCAGTTCCCTTTTGCTGTGTCCAGCACAGCCAAGGGCTCTGACAATATTCCTCCAGGATAATTTCCAGTCCTTCTGGGCTTTAATTTCTACTGCTCCTTTCCAGAGCAAGATATGACTGATGCCTTATTCTCCTGTCCCCTTCCTTTCTCTTGGCCCTTCCCCTCCCTAAGCCAAGGCACAAAAATATCCAAGAGTGGTGGAACAGGAGCCCAGGGATGCCTGGAGGGGAAGAGGGAAGTTCCATGCCAGGAATCCCCCAGGATTGGTGCAGGGGGCTGGGGAGGGAAGGGCTCCATCACCCCCAGGCCTTGGGGGGAGAAAGTGAGGCAGGAGCTGACAGAGCTTTTCCCTTTACACAGGGCTGGGGAGCCACAACAGCTTCACTTCTGTGGGAAGAGACACTTTTATCCTCCAGCTGAGACCTGCAGCCCTGGGCAGTGTTAGCATGGGCTGCCTGTTGCACTAAAGGAGGTGGATTTTTCACACATCCCCTTGTGCTGGGACACTCCAGGTTAACCTGAGGAAGAGTGAACAGGAGAGGCAGGCACAGAGCAGGCTTTGGGCCAAGCACAAACATCCTCTGGTACTTATCTACATTATCTTCCTTCTGAGTTAATTCTGTCCCACCCAATCATCATCTTATCACTCTTTATATCCCCCTCTATTCTGCACGTGCTTTACCCCCATTTCACTGGTTTTAAGTGCTCAAATCCTGGCTGGTTTTTACTCTTTGTTTAAGATCGTTTCCCTCTCAGCTTTAACCCCACGCAGCAAATAAACGTGACAGCTCACTGCCCCCCATGCAGGGAGATGGGGGAAGGGGGGAAAGAAAGTAAAACTCGAGGAGTTGAGATAAGAACAGTTTGTTTCAATTATTAAAGTTAGATATAATTAATAATAATTTAAAAATAATGAGGGAGAGAGGGGGAGACATAAAACCCAAGACAGAGAAGTGCTGGCCAGTACAGTTATTCAGCACCCTCTGACCCCTCCCAGCCCATCATTCCCAGTTTTTATACTCAGAATGACTGTGGTGTGGAATATCCCTTTGGCCAGTTTGGGTCACCTGTCCTGGCCCTGCTCCCTCCCAGCTTCTTGAGCCTCTGCTCACTGGCAGAGCCTGGCAAACTGAAAAGTCCTTGATGTAGAGTAAACACAACCTCTCAGTGTGTTATCAGCATTATTCCCACACTGAATCCCAAACACAGCCCTGGGAACAGCTGCTGGGGAGAAAATGAGAAACCAGGACATAAAACCTTTCCTGGATTTCTTCCACATGCTCAGTGCCACTCAAACACACTCCTGAAGCATCAGTCCCATTTCCAGCTGCTGCTCAAAGCCCCTCAGGGGCCCACCCTGGCCAGGACCCAGTGCAGCCCCATCCCAGCCCTGCCACAGGCTGCTCCCACCTCTGCATCCAGTTCATACACACAGCACTGACAACTTCCTGCCTTCTTTGCTGGGTATTTTCTGATTTAATAAATGTTTTTTAGCTGTGGGGACTGGAATCACATCAAAGCAGAACTTAAGAGCAAGTGAATCCAACCTCTTGATCTCACATTTTAAATCCACAATCTCTTTATCAACAGCCACCTTTTGCCCTCCAAACTTTTTCTGCTCTTAATTAGAGCCCCCTCACCTGCATTGCTGGCAGGCAGAGAGGGAGAGGGAGGTCTGGCCCCTCTCAGGACCTCGGGGGGAGTGGGCAGAGCACAGCAAGGGCCTGGATGTGCCCCCAGTGCCCCCACTCCTGTTCCATCACCCACCCATTTCCAGCTCCCTTTCACCAGCAGCTTGGGGCTGTCCCAGCCTGGCACATCCCACCAGTCTGACCAGTGAGGTCCAGCACAGGCTGTTCCAGCCCAGTGCAATGGTGCTGGAGTATGAATCCCCCTGGGCCAAATCCACACAGGCCCAGGAGTGCCCAGAAATGTGAGGATTGAATTAGAACTTTTAGAGAAACTAAAATACATAAATCCACACAGACACGAGGTAGAAATGCAAGTTTAGTTTTAAAATAAATAAAGGATTTTTTAAGTACTTTAGCAAATAAGAAACTGAGTTGGTTAATAAGAAAAGGACCTAAGATCTAAATTAAAGTTTAGTAGCCTTGCCTTTTGCAAAGTTAGTTCAACTCTAGTCATAACAAAAATAACATAGCCTTGCTAGAAGTTCCTAGCTAGAACAGATAAAGCTGTATGCACAGAATTTCTGTAAGAATTTACAAAAATTGTCACACATCAATTTTAGCTTAGGGCAGGTCCAACACTATTGCGAGAAATTCGTGTTTAAGCTTGATCAGCCAAAATTAGAATAAAATGTACTACTTTGAGAACACACACAGAGAGGACTCACAAAAACACTCATGCTGCTGTTGTTGACACTGTGTGGACATCTCCTAAGACACTCACAGGACACAGACTGCTGATAGCTTTGCAGCTGCTGTGGCTGCTGCTGCTGCTTGGGATTAGAGACTTTATGTTACCAGGCTTCTGTGTACTGTTACTCTGATAACTTTGCCTTCATGGGACTGATTTAGCCATGTAATAAAGGATTCTGCTTTTACAACTACCCATTGTCACAGTCTTCAATGAAGATGCCCCAAAAACGTGACCCATTTCCTGCTGTGACCCAAATGGGAGCCCTCCACAGCACCCCCTCCCCTGCAGACCCCTCCTCCATCCACAGGGAACCAGGATCCATCCTGGAACTGCTCCTGCTGGTTGATTTTGGCCCCAACATGTTGGCTAAGGTAAAAAAAACAAACTTCATTTTGGTTGAAAAAAGATCTTTATTCACAGAACATCACAGGAATCACATCCCACCCTTGCTCCTTTATGTATAAAATACTGGTAAAAAGTGTTTTTTTATTCCAGAGGCAAGTGAATTCCCACAGAGTCCCCTCCTGAGAGAGCAGCTCACTCAGCCCAGAGCTGGAACTCGTGCCACAGGTTTGGAAGCAGAAGTTGGTTGTTTGGTGAGGGAGGAAACACCAAGCTACAGCAGCAAAGCCTCCAGGGCTCCAGCTCCTGCTCATGCCTTTGGCAGCGACCACAATCCCAGCAGGGCTCATTGCCCACTGCAGCCAGGGGGAGATGTGGGGCTTGGAGGAACCACCCACGTCCCACTGCAGTGGAGGGTTTTGGGGTTCACACAAACCACCTGAGATCCCTTGGAAATCTCTTTGGGCTTTACAGGCACTACAGATGTGTCTGATGTCACATGTCACCAAATCCAGGGGGTTCCTTCAAGCCCCACGTGTCCCCTTTGGATGCCAAGGGTAGCAGGACACTCAGCCCACCAAGGGGAAATCAGCCTGTGCAGGGACAAGCAAAGGCAAAATCAATCAACAGGAAAACATCTATTAAAATGCCAAGCCAGGCTCAGAAACAGAAAAAAAATCCAGTTCCAAGTATCTTATGGCTCCTACCACAGCCCAAAAGGAAAGAGATTGGCCAGAATCCCACCTTGGTGTAAGAAAAATTCTGCTACACCAGGTCACAACTACAGAAACTTTCAACAATGCCAGCCTTAAACCCTAAACCCAACCCTAAAATCCAGTGGAATGGGATCAGTTCACCAGAACTGGGATTTGCCAGGGACCCCCTGCAAGTGCTCAGCTGCCCTCAAGGGCTGAATCCATCAGATTTCAGATCCAAAATGAATTTTAACCAAATCTGGATTTATGATTTCTATTACACAGCAAGACAGATGCTCCATCACTGCAGATTCCCTCTTTTCCTTTTAATTCCTTACTCCCTTGGGCTCAAATGAAAACCAGTTCCATGCTTGCTCTGCTACAGTATTTCCTTGGAAAACCTGGACAAACAGGGAACTCCAAGAGCAGGAAACACCTCAGAAGTATCAAACACATGGAGGAGCCCATGAGCAGGGGTCACTGGTCACTCTGGGGGTCTGGCTGGACCCCACCCCAGCTCTGGTCACCAGCATGGCCCTGAGTCCCTAAAATTCCTTCTAATTTTTTTTCAGTTATTAAAACCCTTTCTCCCAGTTTGCAACAGGGCACATAATGAAAGCAAAGCTCAGTGCAGTGAGGACAGAATGTAGAACTTGTGATTAGTTACTAACCCAGAGATCCACAACCATTCCAGACATAAAACAGGGCAGAATTGCCAGCATGAGGCCACATCATCTGGACATGAGACATCTGTGCCACTGTAGGACATCAGGGAATGCTCCAGACTTGCCACACATGGGGATGGGAATGATCTGTAGGGTGATTGAAATGGGTGATGCCCAAAATCCCAGGATGGCCCCTCTATCAGACCCCCCCAGGCTGCAGGGGAGGCAGTGCTGGACTGAGACAAGGATCTGACACTGGAAATGTTTCACTGGGACAGGGAATGAGCCCAAGGAGATGATGTGAGGCAGCAGCACCCCCAGGAGGTGACACATCTGAGTGTCCTTCACAGTGACAGGGAACAGGGAATGCCCTTCCCAAGGATGGGGCATCACCATCCCAAGGCACAAACTTGAGGAAACTCTCCTGACCAGGCTGATGTTCAGTGCCAGGCCTGCTGTGCTGACCCCACCACTCCTCTGGGGTGCAGAACCTGTTCCAGCTCTGTGAACAACCCCACACCTCCAGGGAGAACAGGGAGACTCAGCTGCTCCATCCACACAGAAGTTCCAGCTCCAGAGCCCCAAAGCCAACCAGCACCTCAGGAAATGAACACAGCTCCCCACAGCTCTGTGCTCCAGCATTAGAAATGTCATTTTGGAGGCAGGATTTGGCAGGAGGCCTAAGGAGATGCCACAGGCCTGACGTGCATCCCAGTGGAATCAGGAGGGAGTGTGGCACTCAGCATCCCCTGGGAAGCAGCAGGGCAGAGAGAGGTACCAGAACATCCCTCAGATGAGCAGAGCAGCATTTCAGCCTAAACCAGAGAAATCTGTGCTGGTTAATACTGTGTGTGAAGTTAACTGAGGTTATAAGACTCCTCCCCACACATCCTCCTCCAAGCAAATGGAACAGCAGATGGGAGCCCTTCACTTCCCAGCTCTTTTTGCACATTCAGTCCCACAGGCTGAACTCAGGCCCACAAACACTGTGAAATTCTCTGTGCCATTCTTGCACTGCAAAATACAAGGCTCAGGTCAGTGCTGGCACAGGAAAGACTCCTAGGCTGTGCCTTTGCATCCTCCCATCCCTGTCTGCCCAAAGGGACATTCCTGCCTTGCTACAGCTGGGCACAAAGTTCACTTCTGCTCCCATTAACCAGACCATTAAACCTGCAGGCTCGAGGGGAGAGCAGTAAAGGCCAGGGGTTATTTTCACAGGGCCATCCTCAAGCACAGCGTCCCCAGTCACATCCATTTCCCACGTGACACTGCCCCAGTGGGATCTGCAAACTCTGGAGTCCACGGGCAGGGCTCATCCAAAGCAGCACCCAGAGGAGAAGTCAGTCCTGGGGCCAGTCCTCTTGCAGGAGGGGAGCAGCTCATGTCAGGTACTGCACCACGAGGAACATGATGAGGCAGGTGAGGGCCATCCCCCCCAGCATCAGGAACTTGTCCTGGAAGGCGCGTTTCTCGATCAGCCGCATCACCGTGTTGGACAGCCCCAGCATGTTGGCAACGTCCAGGATCTTCTTGTGAGTGCCCTGAGGACAACAGCACAGCAAACACAGCATCAGCCTCGTGCTCTGAGCCCTCCTATCCCACAGCCCGAGGGTATTTCATCGTGGGTGGTGAGTGATGGATTCTAATCCACGGGACTTCTCTCGGCCAACCATCCGTACCGTTCCACAGGAGGTGGAAGCAACTGGATGTTTGGACTGATTAATTCATACACATGAGCAGGAACGTGGTTAAAGACACAAAACAATCTGTCTGGACAGAGACAAGATAAAAAGTGTCTCAGAAAAATGCACTCCTTAGGGAGGAGTAAGAGTTCTCCTCGTTCTGTTCCAGTCACAGTCTAAACAAGAGCTCTGAGCAGCCACGGTTTTGTGCAGAGCTCCCCTGGCTGAAGCACAGTTCATACCTACACAGACTGAGAAAGTCCAGACATTTGCAAGGTAAATAGCAGAAAAAATGCAGATAAACATGTAATTAATGCCATTTCCTGATATTCTTCCACAGAAAAGCACAGGGTGCTGCAGGCAGGACACCTGGTATTGAAATATGGATCCCACCATTACATCAGCAGCAGGGACACAACAGGAATCCTCCTGCTTTATTTCAGGGCAGTGGCTGGAGAAAACAATATGAAATAGAGGCACAGAGCTGTGCTCCAGGCACAGGCCAGGGTGGGATATTGCCCTGAGTGGGGAGAAGGGAGAGGCCTCAGGGCTGCAGAGTCCCCAGGGCACAGGAGGTGGGAAGGACCCCCCAGGAAAGGTGGGCACAGTGACCCAGCTGTGGGCAGGCAGAGCACTGAGCCACAGCCAGACACTGGCCAGGACCCTCCTCACACCCACAGGAGAAGCTTTGCCACACCAGGGACAATGGACAGTCCCTCAGAGTGACACCTGGACTGTCCCTGACAGAACACCCCACCTCAGGATGCTGTAACCTTCCCTCATCTCTGAGCCAGGTCAGCACAGAGACCCAGCACAGTGCTGAATTCCATGGTGTGACTTTGAAACAAGAACTTCACCCTCTCTTCTTTATTTTTGGTCTCAAAAGAGTGAAAATGTGAAAAATGGGAATTGTTTTGAGTATAATCCTGGTTCAAGATCAGGAAGGCTCTCCAAGGACAGAATTTAGACCAACTATATCAGACCCACATGCAGAAGTTTCTCAGTCCAGAAAACACAGATTTGCAATGCCAAACTACATCATCAGTGCCTTGTGTTCAAGGCAGTTCAGGCCCTTCACTGAGGTCAGGTTGTGTTTCTGCTAGTGCCACCTAATCCATTTTCTCCAGTTCCCACAGCTCCTGTTAACCCCTCAGACTGCTCTCAGGCTCAGCACCTTCCTGGCTCTGCAGAATCCTCTCACAGTGCTTCAGAACAAAGCCAAACCTTGCTGGGAGAACAGAAACCAAACATGAAGCTTTAAAATGAAAGCAAACAACAGAAAGGGAGAACTCTTCAATTCTTGCAGTCATGGAACAGTGGAATTATACAACCGGATCAGTTAAAGTGACAATCTAGGAATACTCATTCCATACCTGTCTATCTATACCCAATATACACAAAGGTACAGAGAATAAAGCTGTGAGTGTCCAAAGGAGGGACACAAGGGTGGGGAAGGCTCTGGAGGGGCTGCAGGAGGAGCAGCTGAGGTCATTTGTTCAGCTGGAGCAGAGGGGACTGAGGTCAGACCTCCCCAGGGGCTGCAGCTCCTCCCCAGGGGCAGCTCCAGTGAGAGGGGACAGGAGCCAGGGGATGGCTGCAGCTGTGTCAGGGAGGTTTAGGTTGGATCCCAGGAATCTTTCCTGGGTGTTGGGGACTCCCCAGGCTCCCCATGTAGCTGCAGGTGTGACAGACCTGACCAAATCTGGGATCTGTGTCACTAAAAATGCCTAAATCTGGCAAATACATCCCAGAACAAAGCATGTCACAAAACTGAGAACAGCAGTTATCCCCATCAGAAGATGAATACAACAGACAGGCATTTCCCTACATTTGTCACAAGTCCAGTTTCTGCCCACTCACTTCTTATTAAAAAGTTTTTTTGTATCCTTGAGCTTTTCACTCAGAATTGACCATCACTTTGAGCAGTCTGTAAAACAAAAGACAAAATCCCTGCTATGAAGAGACATACAGAAATGCAGCTGTTCTCAGCAGGGAAGGAGGGACTGTTGAGGTGCATTATCTTTTTTACTAATCTTCACCACAAAGCTTTGTGGCTGCCCTGAGTGATGCTCATCTGAACCAACATTCAGTAATTAGATTAGTTATAAGATGCATTATCTTAATCTCAAGTGCTCTACAGCAGCTTTGTGGCTGCCCTGAGTGATCCTCACCTGAGCCAACACCTCCCTGCCAGTCACTGCCCCTCCTGAACCTCAACAAAAGAACAACAATCAACCAAAGAAAAACAAACATAACATTCAGCACTCCAGATGCTGCCCCACAGGTAAAGGCAGCCAGCCCCAAGAGATCTCAAAGGTGTAACTAACAGGATGGTAAAAATATAAAGATTTCATGTTTTTTAAATTAAGTTTGGGCCTTTCCAGCATCCTCAGCTTGGAGCAATGTACTGAAACAACACATATATTGATTTTACTTAGCCTGATCAGCACGAACACAGAAAAATGTGGGGTCTTTCCTGGTAAAAAAAATGATGCCCCCACCTTTAATGTGACTCTCTGGTCCCTCAGGCCCTGCAGGATGTTGGTGCCACTGCCAATAAGGTCATCCATGCCTCGGTGGGCACTGTGCAGGGATTCATTAAACTGCAGGGTTTCGTCGATCGGGATGGTGGTGTCAGAGTCCTGTGGGGAAAGCAGGGACTCGGTTACCTGCTCACTAAAAACACAACATGCACCAAAAGCCAGCAGGACTGACAGCACTGGGCTTACACCTGCCTTTTTTCATAGTGATTTTAAATGCAACGTTGATATTTGAGTGAGAAGAGTCATTTAGAGAAGATAGGGAGGATGCCAAAAGGCAAAGCTGAGCAGCTGCTCAGCTGCAATGAGATCTCAAGGATGAAAAGAGCAAAAGCAGAGAATTTTTATGATCTCAGTAGGAAAGGGGACTGCAGGAGAGAACATCAGAGCTAACAGAAGGTGTTTAACAAGGTGTTAAACACCAAGAAGGTGCCTAGTCATTGATCACTGCAAGTGAAAGACTTGTGGAAGATTTCACACATTTCTGAGCAACAAAAGGCCTGAAAAGATGTTTGGAGATGACATTCTAAACATTTACAAAACAGGGCAACTTTCTGGCAGTGAGGGCAAACAGACATGGGCCTGGTTCCCTGAGCTCTGGCTCACTCATCACCCAGGGCCCATTTAAAAAACAAATTAATATTTTTCATGTTTTTCCAGAAAAGGTGCATTCACTCAACTAGGAACTGGGAATCTTGACATGGAAATAACAGGGTAAAACTCTAATGTGGACTGCACAGGAGGGCAGGGATGGGATCACCCCTGTCTGCCAAATCTGTCCCATCCAGAGGGGCAAGGCAATGGCTCATTATTCCCACAAGGTTTAGGGCAGGAACTGGGGCACTGGGAAGGGGAAGGTGTTGGGAACACTGATCACCTGCTCCAGGAACTCAGAACAAGAACCACCCAAAGGCAGAACTGACAGAATGGCACTCCATGTGCCCAGCAGGTGACACACAGACACAGACACACAGACAGAGAATGTGCTCTGAACTGACTCTCTGGTAAAAACCCCAAATGTTCATCTGAAAATGCCCTGCAGGACCCAAGTGTGGTGCTGCCCTGCCTGGGCAGGGCTCTGCTCACTGTGGAGAAGGAAGAAGCAGGGACAGAGCTCTCAGGGCACTGGGTGAAGGGGCTGTGACAGAACACACAAACTGGGCCCCTGTGAAGGCAGCACCAAGGCTCACACAAGTGTCTGAGCAGAAGCACTTAAGATTTCTTATTATAAGCTCTTATTCCAGATATTTAACAAGCTGAAATACAGCACACTTCATTTCTGTACAAGTTTTTTGGGGTTTTTATCCACTATAAGGCAGCAATAAAAATAGAGAAGTAGATTTGTGACCCCCTTCCCAAGGATGGCACCAGAGCTCTGTTTTGCTGCTTGTGATTTTCTCCAGGTACGAGGAAAGGCTTTAAAGATAAAGACCATTTTTAACTCTGAATTAAGCAGACTGTTCAGAACACTGCTACAGCTTCCAAAAGCTGTTGAGGATGTTCCAGTGATTTACTCACACACTCAGCTGACATCTCTGGTAGAACAGGGGAGTATATGAACATGAACTGTGGAAAATTGTAACCAAGAGAGGTTGATAACTGATAAATAAATCATCCTTTTCCTGTTAAAGGATCATTTTAAACCACTTTTTTTGTAGCAAGCTAAAAAGGAATACAAAGTAATTGTATCATGTATGATACCTTTCAAAATCTGAAAGAGAAAATAATCCATTTGTTCCATATTTTGCATCTGTAAACCTGCTACTGCTTTTTAAAACTGTTCCACTCACACATCTTTTGTTTCTGAACAGCAAATTTTCCTGTAGGAAAACTTGTCCCTACTTGCAGGGAAACACCACAGTGTTTAAAAGCAACAAATTGCAGTGTTTCTTTCAAGCCTTGTTTATCATTTTAGAATAGCCAACAAAATACCAGACATTATCTGTATGGCAGGCTTTGAGAAATGCATCAAACTGCCTGAATCTCAGTTAATTAGGATTGCTCACATTCTTTCTTTCCTGCCCTGACAATGACTGACAACACAGATAATGAAAGTCAGGTGAGATGCCTTTAACAAAGAAGGGAAATAAAGAGGGAAATCAAACCAAAATTTAAAAATAGTTTTAAGAAAATAAAAGCAAAACAAAAACCACCAAAAAACCCCAAACCAACAAACAAACAAACCAGATAAAATACTAACTTTTTAGTTGCAGAAAAGTGAAATTGAAATCTGAAAGCAAGCCTACATTATTCAGAGCAAAACTCCAGGAATTTGCACTGGGGGACTTCCCAGTGGAGAACTTTTTAAAGTTGTCAGTAGAAAAAATTCCATAGTAAACAAGAAACTCCTCTCCTAAAAAACTGATGGAAGACTATATTTAAATAGTGAAACTGACTGAATGTCACAGGTTTTGTCTCTATGCTGTTTGTAAAAAAGTGAACACTTGTGAACACTTGAACTATAGAGAAGAAAAGTTTTAAAAGTTTCATTTTCTTTTCCTTTTCTTTTTTTCCTTACTGTGTGTTAATAAACTAGCTGTTTACTTTTAAGTTAAGCCTGTTTTGCCTTTTTTTTCTCCCCAAATCCTATCTCCTGGTTGGCAAACAAAATTCAGCAAACATGAAACCACCACATAAATGGTGCATTGGCTGAAAAATCAAACCAAAACCACTACACAGGAACAGGTGGAACACATTCATGTTATTACAAACTTTTGACTCATTCCTAGGCAAAAAGCAAGGTCTTCGTCCCAGCTGTGTGATCTGTGTCTGGCTACACTGGAGTTTGCTGACCCCTGCTGCCAGTGGGGTGTGTAAAAGCCAGGCTTCTGACAGATCCCAGGATTTGGCAGAGATTTGACACAAATCCAAGTGAAATGCACACTTTGGTACCTACCTCACTGACCCTTTTACAGCTGCTGTGTAAATCCAGGTGGAACTGCACTGGATAAAACAGGAGCAGCAGCTTTTCCTGCTGCCTTAAGAGCCCAGCTTTTCCTCACGAGAGCCGTGCTTTTCCCTACACATTTTGGTTCCTCTCTCCCTTTCCCCACGCTCCCAGCAGTGCTGTTTACACGGTGCCTGCCTCCCCCTGCTGGCTGTGAGCTGAGGGAGCCCAGGGAGCCCGAGCAGGGATGTTTGTTGGTTTATTTACATTGGTGGTGAAGGTGCGGGCCAGCAGCTCCTCGCGCTGCCGCTCCTGCTGCTCCCGCAGGTACCGGCGCTGCTGGAAGTTCCTCAGGGCTGTCTGCAGGTGCTGCACGTCGTATTTCAGCTGGTCCACCCTCCTGCAAGGCAGCAGCAACACAAAAACACTCTGGTTTTCCTCCAAGAACACTCTGCTTTTCCTCCACGAGCAAAGGAGCAGCATAATTTAAATTAACAGCAAGGAATAACAAGGAACGATGGGTTCTACTTCTCCACATGATGCAGGACATTCAATTCTAGGCTGAAATTGCACACCTGCATCTCCCCTGTCTCACTGTTCTACTCCACTGGTGATTATTTCACAGGTGATTATTCATTTTGATCAATTATTCAGCCTCCAGGCTAATGACAGAATGTGAAGCAGAGCTCCTGAGCTGCCATGGACATCCTACCCCATGGATTGTCTCTGCAGGTGTTATATAACTGTATCCATTCCTCATTTAACACAGATTTGGAAAGAGGGTAGGATTTGTACAGGTTCTATTTTATGATCCCCTCCCTTCACATAAAAGATGATGCTTTCCAGTTTCCTTAATTAGCATCATGTGCTGAAGTTTGAGGTTAAAAGGAGCTCAAAAGTCAGTGGGCAATACAGGAGACACCTCAGACATCTCCACGGGGCTGAAACAAACCATGTCCAGGCCTCCACTGGCCCTGATTAAATTGATACAATTTAATGTTTGATCACCAGACTATCCTGGCCTAGTGGAAGGTATCCTGCCCATGGCAGGGGCTGGAACTGATCTTTAAGGCCCCTCCAACCCAAACCATTCCAGGGTTCTACAAACAAACAATGACTATTTCACACACTGACCTCTTTCTTTAATACAGGTGACATGAAATCCACCCCTACTGTCTGCAAGGGCATTTTGGACTAAACATTAATAACTGAGTCACAGAATTAATTAAGAACAACAAGTCCTGATGTCTGTGGTCCAACCTCCTGCTCAAATTGTTGCTCACTTTAGAAACCTCTTTATTTCAGTCACCAACAGCTTGGAAAATGGCCCAGAGAAAATGACACCAAATGGAGGAATTTTACTCTCTGCCTCCACAAATGCTATTAAAAGCAAGTGACAGAGAGAGCATCCAAGTGCATGTCCTGCTCATCTGAGAACAGAGCCATGAATCCATCACCAGTCTGGACTTGATGATCTCTGAGGCCTTTTACAGCTTCAATGATTCTCATGATCCTGGGGTTAAATGCAGCAAAGTGATTTTGCCTCTGTGCCTCAATTTTGCTGTTGTAGAACACAGGGATCAGTTATGCAAAGCATAAAGATTTCACACAAATCAAAAGGCAACAGGCTTCAATAAATTTAATTAAAATAATTACAAAGACTACTCTGTACAATCACAGTAAGGCAGTGAACTCACAGTTTGGCATTCTGCCTCTTGTTGGGAGGTTCTTTGCTGGACAGGATTTCCAGTCGTTCCAAGTTGCTGAATATGTTGTCTATTCTTGCCTGAATCTCATTTTCTACCACTGCAAGGAAATAAAAACAGGATTTGACTTGAATCAGACAACTGCAATCTGATGAAGGCAAATGTTCAAAAGCATTCAAAGCAGCATGTAAAACCTGAGAGATGCAAATCTTTACTGGATGAAAATAATCGGGTAGCTGAGAACTATAAATATAATGAAAAGTCACTTCTTTAGCTCAGTAATTTGATACTCTCACCTTTCCCTCCTCCCCTGAGAAGGCAGCTAGGAAAGCCCCTGCTCCTTCCACACATCTGAGCCTTTTTCCCCAACAGCTCCATGAATTAGGATTTCCAGCCCCCACATTCCCCCTGCAGCCCCTTCCTGCTCCCTCAGCAGGATCTGCTGCCACAAGAACAGAGAGAAGCATCAACAACCACCTGCCAACACCCCAGGACTCCCCAGGAAACCACCCTCAGCAGCACCCAGAGGAGCAGAGAGCACCCACAGCCTTGTCTCTGCCCCTGGATCTCACAGAGCCAGAGAGGAGCAGAGGGCACCCACAGCCTTGTCTGTGCCCCTGGATCTCACACAGACAGAGGAGCAGAGAGCACCCACAGCCTTGTCTCTGCCCCTGGATCTCACACAGACA
>JBBMKD010000101.1:3549827-3573655 GCA_037834095.1 Argya squamiceps
ACCCTGGGGTCCCCCACTGCCCAGTGTGGAGTGGATCTCACCCTGGGGTCCCTCTGTGGGGCACAGCTCACCCTGGGGTCCCCCACTGCCCAGTGTGGAGTGGATCTCACCCTGGGGTCCCTCTGTGGGGCACAGCTCACCCTGGGATCCCCCACTGCCCAGTGTGGAGTGGATCTCACCCTGGGGTCCCTCTGTGGGGCACAGCTCACCCTGGGATCCTCCACTGTCCAGCATGGAATGAAGCTCACCCTGGGGTCCCCCTGTGGGGCACAGCTCACCCTGGGGTCCCTCTGTGGGGCACAGCTCACCCTGGGGTCCCCCGCTGACCAGTGAGGCTCAGCAGGAGCCCACCATGGCAGCACAGCTGGCTTGGCATCAGGAGGTCACATCTGCAGAACCATTCATGCCTCAAACTGGCCATGAGGGTGGCCAGGGACACCAAACCTTCCCTTCCCCACTCCCATCTTGGGAAGGAGGGATGCTCCTCTCACCACACAGCCCCAGGGTGGGAGGCTGCTGGAGGTGGAGCTGGTCAGCAGTGGCCTGACCTGGGTGACACAGTCACCTTCCCCCCAGTGCCAGCCCTGGGGGTGCCCCAGCAGGTAAGGGAGAGGGACAAACAGAGCAAGGGCAAGGGCAAGGGGAAGCCTTAGAGGGGGGAAGCTGGGACCATCAGCTCTGTGAGCAACTGGAGACCAGTGGTGGGTTTGGGGCTGAGGGGTTTGTTGCACGTCTCCAGCTCTTCTTCAGCTGCTGAGTGTTCCCAGGGAAAGGCAGAATCAGTCATAGAATCACAGAATTATTTGGGTTGGAAGGGACCTTTAAGCTCATCTACTTCCAATCCCCTGCCATGGGCAAGGACACCTTCCAGCAGAAAAAATCCAGATTGCTCCTAGCCCCATCCAACCTGGCCTTGAACAGATCCAGGGATGAGGCATCCACAGCTTCTCTGGGCTCAGTTTTGGAGTGCTGGTTAAGGCCTGCCACCCTACCCACGGGGTGGGAAAACTCAGCAAAGTGAGGGAGATGGGATTTCACAAGCTGCCCAGAGCACAGGAACATCTCTGCAGTGTTCCCACTGCCTGTTCCTGCTGCCAGTGTCCATGAATGGTCCTGTGCAGCCACACCTCCCCTCCTCTCATCATTACACTGCCCACATCTATCCAAGTGCTGACAGCAAAATTCTATCAGTTTCTTTGTTGGACGTTTTGAGACAAAAGAAGGAGACTCCAGTTGCCCAATAGTAGATTTGAGGAAAGACTTGAGCACAACTCTCCTGGCCCTGCTGCTCTGATCACTGGTCCCCACTGGTGTCTCCTCCTGTCACCACTGAGGTGCTGAGTGTCCCTGCAGCCCTGCCTGGGATGTTTTGCCCAGTGGCAGACTGGGGAGAGCAGCACTGCAGCTCCTCCCAGGGAGCTCAAGGAGTGGCAGTGCCTCGGGGCACTCGGTAAATGAATAAAAAAAACCAGAGTCAGAACTGATTAGGGAGCTCAGGTTTTGGCTCGGACTCCTTAGAGCCTCCAAGGCATTGCAGAGGCTCAGAACCTCATTACTTCTATAAAGTGAATTCAGTAATTAGCTCAGGTCAAAAGTTTACAGCTTGGAGGCTGCTGCTAGGGAATGGTTCCTCCTGGACATTAGAAACCAAACTGCAGAAAGCAGGAATTGGCATCAAGGCAAAACACTTAATCAAGGGTCTTTGGGATGGGATTGTCTTGCTGTGTAGGCTGACTGGACAGTGATGTGTCCTCAGTAGGAGAAATACTGCCCTGGAGAAGCAAACAGGACATTGTCAGAAACCCTGGTGAAGCTGAGAATTGCCTCCCTGGGTGTGCCCTGGGTTAGCCGAGCCAAAATCCTGCCATGGCCAGAAGAAGGTTTATCAAGCAGGCTGCAGAAAGCTGCTGCAGGCTCAGCCCTGCCCTGTTCCCTCCACACAGCCCAGCTGAGGACCTAAAGCAGGAACTCATCCCAGTGGGACAGGGCTGGCACCAGTTTAAGTAGCCAATCATTGCTTAAATGTTTCTGTGTTCCTGATTTCAAATAGAGCCCAAAGCAGCAATTCCACGTCCTTGATTCATCTGACATACAAAAGCCTTCCAGTGACTGACAATTTTTTATTTTCCAATTTCATGTAATGTCCCCCACTAATATGTTAGGAGACAGGAAAGCCCAGCACCATTTGCTGTTCAATCATTTCAGTTCTGTTTAAATGATTCACCTGACTCACAGACAATTCATTTTCCTTGTAATGATCAGACCTCTGGGTCTCATCTCAGTCTTAGTAGCTTCTGCATCTCAGGTACAGCCCGTGGGATGGCAAGTCCAAATTTCCAGCAAGCAGAGCTGGGCTCTGGCATGGAACTGAGGGATTTTCCATGCCAGCCTTTCCCAGGACTCCCACATCCTGCCCACCTGGAGACCAGGACCCAGGGACTGCCACAGTGCCCAGCAGGACCCCCTGCCTGCTCTCCCCTCTCTCTGTGCCAGAGAGAAAGTGGGACGGGGAGGAGGGAAGGGAGGGGCTGAAGGATTAAACAAGACAGACCAGAAAGCTTTGCATTTTTCCCCTAATACTCAGCTATTTAATGACTAGTTTGATGATAAGCATGAAATTAAATAGACAAAGAAAATTCTCTTATGTCTAAGAAGTCAGCAGATAATTAGGCTTTGATGGGGACATTCTGAGGCAGTTTCTACTTATTTTGTGAGGCTGATTTAATGCAGGGGCTGTCTCAGCTGTCCCTGCAGTCAAGCTCTGCTGATCTTTCCTGGCCACAGGTCTGAGACATGCTCATGCTGGCTGATGCCTCCTTACCCTGCTGATCCCCTGGAAGAGCCTTCCTCAACAGGAAAAAGCTTTGTGCCCCTTTCAGTTTCCATTTCCCATGTTCAACCTCTTTTAAACTCCATAGAGCTCACTTCATCCAGAGCAATAATTGGAATTCAGTTTTGTCTTCTCTCCTCAAATAAGTGAGGGGAAAAGCAGCAGCAGTGTGAGGAGCAGCCCTTCAGCAACTTTAAACACAAATTCATTATTTCTGTACCTACTCACAGATGGAAATGTTTCATTTCAAGTCCAAAAGTTTTGAAATCCAGAAAATAATCAGCTCAAAGTTTCAGACCCAAACCCACCAGCTCTGAGGGCCTGAGGACCTAAAGAAGAAAACCATTGCACATCAGATAGTGGGAATGCACAGAACCCTGGTTCCTCCAGAGGCAGCCAGAATCTGAGCATTCCTAAGAGTCAGGGGAAAAAAAATCCCTTTTCTCCCATGTAAACACTCCTAAGGATATATTATGCTTTATTTTCAGGAAAATGCTGGTTTGTTATGGCAACACTTGAAGCCAAAATCACAAATGCAAAGTGTCTCCAAAATAGGAGCCATGAAATCAGAGGTGACCAGGGCTGCCAGCAAAGTGAGGCATCCGCCAGGAGCATCCCTCAAACCTTGAGGTAGGACAGAGGTGGTTAAAGGAGGGAGAACTGGGAAATAGAGGAGAAAGGGAAGGAAGAGGAAAATGTAAGGAATCCCTTTTGTGAAGCAAAAGGGAGTAGTGTGCCTTTACACACGGGGTTTAAAAACAAAGCAAAGCTGAGAGCATGGGAGAGTGAAGCAGGGGGCTGCTGCTTCTGCACTGTGAATTTTGGGGCTGCAGAAAAGGAGGAGGAACCCAGCACTGACAGCCAAGGGTAACCTGAGGGTGTAGATGGAACAAGCTGTGATAAAATCACTGTCCTTGGAGCAACACCTCCCCAGGTTTTGAGAAGAAGTTCTCATCATTCCAGTTCAAATGTTGGAACTGGATCCAACTCAGTGTTAATTTCCTAATTCTGACTCTCCTCAAGGTTTCTTTGTTTTTACAGGTTAGAGATTAGCATGTATTTTAATTAAACCATGTTTCTATTTCTACTGAAATACAACAGTAATTACAATGACATTAATAACAATCACAGCAACAAATTGCTGTTATTATTGCTATTGTTATCATACATCTCTTCAGGCCAAAGCTTCTGCTTTGTTACCATATCCAATCCCATACAGTAAAAGGCTTTAATGGAGCCATAAACCTAATCTTAAACATTTAACTCTGATACTGAGTCAGATCTTGAGCTTCTTGTTCAGTTTTGAGTGCAACAAAGCCCTCCCTGAGCTCTCTGCAGCTTTGTCAGATCCTTTAGGATCTTTCTCTTAAGCATTTTCCTTTTCTCTCCTTCTCCCTGCTGGACTTAAAGCACCATCCTGATGTGCTCACCATCCACCAAGTTAAATTTAAATGACAAATCTGATAGACCCCGCTGAAAAATCAAACTGACACTCCATGATCTCTGCTTTGATCACAATAAATGATGGGAAAAATTCCAAATCTTTGAAAACCTGCTCTGCAAAGGAAAGAAAACCCATTTAAAACCGTTTCCTACTAAGCTCTGATCTCAAATACATCTTGCTGTTTATTTTTGGAGAGAGAAGACCAGCAAACTTGACAGTGCCCACAAGGAATGTCCAGCTGCCAGCAAGCTGCTCGTGGAGGAGTGATGGGAGGGAACATCCACTCCTGGAATGCTGCTCTCCCAGCACGGGCTGGACACTGAGAGACCCCCAGAGAGGCAGTGAACCCTCTGCATTGCCTGCAGCTATCCAGCCACTCAAAGCTCAAACATCCCGTGGAAAGGTTAGCTTTTAATGGATGGTAAATGTTTGGGGAGACCTTTGACCAGTGCAGCTGAGCAGGCAGGAGTGGGGAGTGAATGACCTGCATTAGGCTGGGCTGCTCACTTTAGTGAACAATAAGTGTCAAAACTCCTGCTAAACCTCCCTCCCCGGGCCCTCCTGCCCCTCAGCTGCTCCCTGAACCTGGTGAGACCTGGCTTTGGGCCACCCTTGTTCTGTACAACCATCAACCCTGAACAGGTATCAACGGGATGAGACCTGGCTTTGGGCCACCCTTGTTCTGTACAACCATCAAACCAGCCCAGAGCACCGTGCTGAGTTGGAGAAGGTGCAGGAATACCTTCAGATGCCTACAAAAATGCCTTTTAACTGATTTTTCAAGCATCCAAATTTGTTTCAGCCCTGGACATTGTCAGTAGCTTCATCTGCTCTGGCAGAGATAAGAAAGCAGTGAGTGTGGGGGGACTTGGATCCTGACTGGGTCATTCTGAGGAAGGCATGAATGGAGACATTTTGCCTCCTGTGTCCTTAGCATACACCATTGGGCTCAAATTCCTCTGAGAATCTCACACTTTGGGGTGTTCAGCATTCCCTGAAAATATTCACAGCATTTTCTACAGAGAACCCTTTTTTTTTTGTCAAACTGGAAACTCCTGGAGCTCCTAGGTAAGACATTCCTCACAGTAGCCCTATTTTGGTGCTCTCCTCACTGCTTTTTCATGTCAGACACTTCAGTATTTTCCTCTTCAAAAATTTCAACTCTTTCAAGAGACTTTCAGCTTGGCAAAAATAATTCTGATCATCTGGGGCAAAGCTGTTGATGCAAAATGAGTGTCCTCATCCCCACCACCAAGCACTGTCCCCAGGGTGTGGGGACTCTGGTGTGAGGACTGACAGGGCAGCAGCTTCCATGGCTTTCTGCCCAGAGTCTTCCACGAGGAATTTCAGGGGAAAATATTTCACAGAAAGGGAGGAGTTGTGAATGGCTCATTAGGAATGAATGGGAAAGAAGGCACCACATTACATGATGTTGTATCATAAAATGAAAATGAAACAGCAGAAACAAGGCTTCAGGCCTTGGTCCAGTTCCTCAAGAGCCCCTTGAAGCAAATCCTGGATTTGTCCTCTCTCTGTGGTTACAGATCACTGTGGGGGTTCATGATCCTATTGCCACTTTTCCATGATCCTGTTGCCTTGGGAATAGGAGAGACACTCTGTGAGTCTTCTGAAGTGCCACTATGGGAGCAAAAAGAAGAGGTTGGATTAGGGTCAGGGAATTCACCCAAAACTCTCAGCAGCTACACAAGCAGTTGTTGAGTGTCTCTGGTTTGAGAACAAGGAAGGAAAATCATCATGGCTGATTTACAGAGACACCCTGATGAATGCTACATAACCTGACATTTTGCATGGAGCAAACAGAAACAATAAACTTGTGATTTTTGCCAAATTTCTTATTTGTCAAATTTCTTATTGTCTTATTTTCCCTTGCAGGCCCCTGGATCAACCCTGCGGGTTCTGCCAACTGAATCCTTGTGACTTTTAAAATCCCAGTCACAGAAATAATCTCAGTTCTCGTGGGAATTGAAGTATTTGCTGTCATGGCAGTGCTAGAACCAAAGCTATGCCCAGAAGTTGACTGGAGGGGAGAAAAGAGCCTGAAGGGTCACTCTGCAAGAGTCACTGCAATGAATGCAAAGAGCTTTGTGTTGTCTGAGTTTGTTTGCTGAGCCCAAGCCAGATCTGACTGTGGGAGGCACAAGAGATACTGGGAAGACAGAGGGTGATGGTCCTATGGAAATATCCCAGATCAGGCTGTATTACAGCCAGAGGCCAAGCTGAGTTGGGTTCAAACAGCTCTGAAGTGCTTCACCTTTTCCACCAGGGGTGTAGGTTCACCTTCCCATGGGCTCATCATCACAGGTAGCTTCTTCCTTACTCCAGAGGTTCTCCACACAGACTGCATCCACTCAGGGACAGTGCATCCCTGTCCCCAGGAGTCCAGCCACAGGTGTCACAAATCTTTAGCAAGAGAACTAAAAGTGGTCACCAGAATCTTCATAGCTTGGGAAACTAATCTTTCCTCCAGGTAGTCAGCAGGTCCCTCATCATGACCTTCTTTGCTCTGTTTCTAGCTGGGGTGGCAGCAAGTCCTATTTGAATGTCCCTGAAATGAGTAAACCTCTGTCAGGTATGGGAAAGTCTGTACCTGGCCTGGACCTTGGAGATGTGTCTGCAGGATGAGTTGTGGCATGGAGCCCTGGTGGGACACAGATGTCACCACATACCCCCTGCCCTGACACCTCTGCTGCTCAGGGGTCCCCAGGGGCTGGATGCCACAGCCCTGGTCCAAACTAACCACGGGATGGTGAATAGATGACCAGGATAAAAATATATCCTGTCCCAGGAATCCCATGGGCATTGCTTCTGGGCATTGCTGCTGGACACTTCACAGCAGGTTTGTGTTTTTTTCAGAGAAGAGAAGGATCCAGGGAGACCTTAGGGCCCCTTCCAGTGCCTAAAGGGGCTCCAAGAGAGCTGGAGAGGGACTTTGGACAGGGACAGGATAAAGGGGAATGACTTTCCATTGACCAACAGCAGGGTTAGATGGGACCTTAGGAAGGAATTCTTCCCTGTGAGGGTGGGCAGGCCCTGGCAGAGAGTGACCAGAGAAGCTGTGGCTGCCCCTGGATCCCTGGAATGCCCAATGCCAGGTTGGACATTGGGGCTTGGAGCATCCTGGGACAGTGGAAGGTGTCCCTGCCTGTGACAGGGAGTTAGATTGAGATGAGCTTTAAGGTCCCTTCCCACCCAAACCATCCTGTGGTGTGATACATGCTGTGTGCATGAGAGTGGCTGCATGTGCAGGTGTGTGGTGTGCACGTGTGTAAATACATGTGCAGGTGTGTGTGTGTGCAGCCATACCTGTGCATTTGTGCACAGACATCAATGTGCACGTTTTGGAAAAGAAAAGAGGAGCTTTTCTAAGAAAAGGATGACAGGTAAAGCTCTCAGCAGAGCTCTCAGTGCTCAGCCTGGAATTGCTCACTGTGGTGGGAGGCAGTGGGATGTGGCACAGCCCTGAGCAAAGCCTGGACAGGAGCACAAGCCCAGTCTCCAAGCCTGGCACAGGCCCCGAGAGCAGCAAAGCACACAAAGATGTGGCCAGTGCATGCAGAATGATGAAACAGCAGAACACATCTGGCTGGGAACAACTGAAGAGGCTTTTGCATCATCGTTCCCAACAGTGTCAGTCTGGGAAAATCTGGGCAGGAAAAGCAGAGAACTCAGCTGAACCTGGAGCAGACTGGCTGAGATGCAATCCTGCTGCCAAAGGCTGGTGGTGGTGGAGGATGCCAGCCTGAAAATGAGCTGGCAGTCCTCACTGCAAACAAGACAAGCTGCCTGCTGAAGTCTGTGTGGAGGAGAGCAGCTGAAAGCAGGAGGAAATTCTTGTCAGTGCTCAGTGCCCCTGGAACACTGTGTTCAGTGCTGAGCTGCCAGTTCAGAAACAATGGGGAGAAAATGGAGAGGGACCAGTCAAGGCAACGAGATGGTCAAAGCCTGGGGCACATGATCTGCCAGGAGAGGTGGAGGGAGAGGCTGGTTTGGCAGAGAGGTGGAGGGAAGGCATCACCTCTTCTTCTGGGTGAAAGGAGACTCAGAATGTCTTAGAGCAGCCTGTGACCTTTTGAAGGGCCAACACACAAGGGCCAAACTCTTGTCACTGATGCCAGACAGTACAGGAAGGGTCAACAAACACAAACTGGAGCTGAGGAGGTTCAAGTTAGGCATCAGGAAACATTCACTGTCCAGGAGGGTGGTGCAGCCTTGGGCCCATTGCCAGGAGAGTCTTTATCCCCCAGTATTTACAGGGTTCAGTTGTACAAAGCCCTGGTTACCCTGATCTGGTCCTGGGCTCATCCTGCTCCAGGGCAGGCTGGGCTGGAGACTCCCAAGGGTCTCTTTCCACCAGCACTGTTTTGATTGCCATGGCTCAGTTTCTTTGAGAGTTGCTTTCCCATGGATGTGCACTCTTCCCCAGGTTGCCACTCTTTCAGGGAGGGGAAGCAGTTTTGTTAACACTCCTGCAAGGCTTCCCACACACTCTCCATGCAAAATCTCCACCCTGTCACTAATTCCATCTCAGATCCTTGTTGCACAGACAGTAATGAGTATCCTTGTCTTTCCTACAGGCTTTTCCCTCAGGTTTCACCTTGGTCCTACACTTCTCCAGTGTGGCCCCACAGCAGCACCCACACATGACACTCTGCCCAGATGTCATCAGGGAGCAGAATCCTGTCTGCAGCAGGTGAAAGAGGGATGTTTTGCTGACAGTGGGACTCACTGTGGCTGGGAGTGGCAGTCTGGCTTGGGGAGGACACGGTGTGGGAAGGTTGGTGGTGTTGTGACAGTGGAGGTGACGAGCCAGGCAAGGCCCACATGAAGGGCCATGATAAGGACAAGGAAGGTCCATGACAAGATGTAGAATATCCAAAACAGCACAGAAGGCTGTGATCTGTGTCTGGGGCGGGTGATGATGTGTGGAGGCAGCAACTTGAAGGTTCTCTGGGTGGGAGGAGAGCACCACAGGCTGATGGAAAGGCTCCCAGACAGGCTGAGCGAGGTCCAACAAAACTCTGCTTCCCTTTGCACGCTGATGGCACATCTGACACGAAACAGGCTGGCACAAAGTTTACCAATCAGCCCCACTTGAGCAAACCTGAGCTGGCACAAGAAGTTTATTCCAGCTCAGCTCCCTGAGTCGGGAGTCTGGATCACTGAGAGCCCTCAAGTCAGATTTAGCTATCACTGAACTGCAGTTGTAAATCACAACCTCCCATGTACACCCTCCTTTCAGAAAAAGCAAGCATCAAAGGATTCTCTTAGGAGCTTCCCCTCCTACTCCTTCTATCTCATTTTTCAATTTGAGGGAAATCATTGTATGGCAATTTCACCTCCCTCCCCTCAGTTCCTTCCATTGGGCTGATGCCTTTGGACACTGCTCCAGTGTCAGTGAATATGCAAATGCCACTTTGTTTGTCTTGCCTTGGGACAATGAAGGCTTTGAAATGTAGATGTGGGAGCTTCAATTTGTCTTGCTAAGAACCTACTTTCTCTTTAACTCTTATGTTTTTATACAATTCAATTGAAGGACTCTTCTCTTTCACTCTCACTCCCAACTAAGCCAATCACCCTCATTTGGACACGGTGGAATATATTTCATCTGGTCACTGGTTTTGTTTACTGAACCACATCACAAATTAGATGTTTTTAAAAGCTATTTCATTCAACCCTGGGCAGCATGACAGCTGTCTGTTTTTTCCCAGAATTACACAAAGTGTGTACATTACACCTAAATATAGCTGAGAGATGCACAGAGTGCACAAAGCCCTCCTGGTTTAGACATGAGGACACAGGATTGTCAAATCTCAATCAAGCCCAAGATCCTTTTAGCTCAGTGCTGTGTCCCTGGCTCTGCCCAGCTGAAATCCCTAAGGAAGGTGACAAGAGCACGTTGATTAGAGAGTGAAGCCAGTCAAAGAAGTGCCAGGACACTTATACAGCAGGAGGTACCTGTGTTGTGCTTTAACTCCAGACAGCAAATAAATACCCCAGAGCCTCTCACTCTCCCCACACAAACCCCCAGTGGGGAGGAGAATAGAAAAAAGTAAAAAATTCATGGGTTGAGATAAGACCAGATTAATAATTGAAACAAAATAAATTTAATCAACAATGATGATAATAATAGTAATGAAAAGGGGACAAAGGGATAAAACCCAGGAAAAAACAGTGATGCAATTACTCATCACCCACTGCCCAGCCCATCACCCACAGCAAGCATCAGTTCTCCCAGTTTATATCCTGGAAATTATGTTCTATGGTGTGGAATATCCCTTTGGCCAGTTCAGGTCACCTGTCCCAGCTCTGCTCCTTCCCAGTTCCTTAAGCACCTCCTTGCTGGCAGAGCCTGAGAAGGAGAAAAGGCTTTGGTTTGAGGTAAGCACTGCTCAGGAACAGCTAAAACATCACTCATCAAATCAACATTACTCTCACACATTACCCAAACACAGCACTAAGAGGGGAATCAAATCCATCCCAGCTGAAGCCAGGAGGAGCTGTGAGTTTGGTGCCCCCATAAATGCTGTGAGTGTGTAATTGAGAAAGGACCAGTGCAGGACAGGGCCCCAGGTGTTAGCAGAGACCTGTCCCTGCTGGCAGGACCTCATCCCTCCAGAACCACCCACAAAGAACAGTCAATCCCCGTGGTGTGAGCCATGCCCCAGTGTCTGGTTGTGGGGTGCACCCTGGTGCCCTCTGCACAGCCGTGTCACCCCTGGGGAGTGGTGACAGCCCTGTTTGAATTAACAGTGACAGCTGGATGGCTGCACTGAGACTGAAGTCTCTGTGCTCATACCACGAGTCTCTCCCCATTTTCAGGTTGTTTCCAGGGAGGACAATCCCTCTGTTCTGGGACACTTCTGGTGAGGTACCTCAGTGTGGTGGAGGTTCAGGATGAGGAGCTGCTCTGGCAGTTGTCACCTCCAGAATGAAGCTGGTCCCCCACCCTGTTGTGGCTGCCCTGATCCAACCCTTCAGCCTCACCCAAGCCTGGCTGGTGACACAGCCCCAGTGACCCAGGGCTGAGCTCCTGCTCTGCTTCTGCAAGCACAGAACAACTTGCTACAAACCATCTCCTCTTGCCCTTCTCCACACTCACCCTGACCACCCCCAGTGAATAATTCAGTCCTTAACGTCAACTTTCACAGGTGGTTTCACCCCACCTGCTCACGTCTGATCGTTGTGATCTATTTTTACTCTTAAATGACAAGGTTCCAGTTACTCCAGAAATGTTTTCCTCCTTGAGCCCCTCAACTGGAAGTTCTGGAGACTGGAAAATCAACCAGTGGAAGTCTCCTACCTGCTTGCCCTGCTCACATATTTATCCCTGAGATCTGCAGGTGTCTTTTCAGTCCAAGGTAATTGTTAGGTTCTTGTCTGCTTGGTAAACTCACAAAACTTATTCTGACAAGCACATATACAAGTTGTTTTTAGTCCTTGGGAGAAAAAAATGTCTGTGTGTCATCATCCCATGCAGAATAATTGTCTTAGGTTAATTGGGTTAATTAAAGAATGCCACAGATTGAATTCTTAGCTGAGTTCTAGCTGATTTTTTTTATAATTGCATCCCTCTATGTTTCATACCAGGCTTTATCTCAAGTGCAAGTTTTACTTGTGGGTTCAAATGTTCTAAAACAAGTTTTCTTGCTTCTGCTTATGTGATGCAGTGTTTGGGGAGGCTGGGGGAGCTCAGACATGGTCCAAGAAGGACTGCAAAAACTACACAGATCAAGATCCACAGCATTTATTCTGGTTTGACTGCCAGAACTGAAGTTCACTCCCCAAAATCTCCAATAGGCTGCTCTCCACCATGTTGATCCATCATAAAATCTTAGGTTAAAAAAGACCCTCTTACCTTTGATTCCTCCGTGAAGATATACCTAAATGGAATTGTTCAAACCTTCCATGGTAAGCCTTGGCCCACACAGCTGACTCCCCCACCCAGACCTCTCAGTGATTGAGTCTTGGAGGATTTTTTTTTATTGAACCTGAAAAAAAAATTATTCAAATGGCTGCTTGTGGTTGAGCAGGATGAGCCCAGAATCAAAAGGGGCCTCTGTGGAAGAGCTGGGTGCAGATGTGATGGAGGAGTCTCTCCATGTGTGGCCCTTCCACATCTCCATTCTGAGCCCCCTCAGTGGGTCCCAGCAGAGCCAGTGCAGCTTCTGAGGGCTCAGGGTTGTGCTGAACACAACTCTGCCCTTTCTGCAACTCCTTCTCCTCACTGATGGTGGACACCCACTGCAGGGGCACTTCTGCTGCTAATTCACAGTGACCTGCTGGGAAATGCCAAGACAGTTTGTGGTTTCACTCTTGGCTCTCAAGCCCGTTCCCAATTCCGTCCTGTCTTGGCTCCTGGTTTCAGTGCTGGTCCCATGGCCTGTGACCCCAGAGAGAGACAGAATTCAGCCTCATTTCTCTGCCCTGCCATTGCCTCTTGCCTGATCCATCACCCCACGATGTCCTGCTTTGTGGGCAACTCCTCAAAAATGCTGGATTTGGGATTGGGAGTGACACAAACCCCAAATCACACATTGCACAGTTCAGTCACCACTGCTTGAGCCCCTCACAAGTCTCACCAGAAGTTTACAAAAAGACCCACGAGCAGATTTCCAACACAAGTCAGGATTGGGGGAAACAAAGATTACAACAGGAAGCAGAAAACAAAATCTGACAAGTGAAAACGGCTCAAAATTAACATACAATAGCAGATCTTTTTCAAAGATAATTTAGGGAAAGTTTTCATGAGGTTGTTATCTTTTAATTTCTTGATACATTTGTTCACTGTTGCTCCCAGTTCCCCATGATTTAAGGATGCTTGGAACACATTCCTTAAAAGAAAAGGAAATGCTCTCTATCTCACAGTGAAATTACAAAACCTCTTAAATAAACTTTCAAGAATAGAAACAGCCTTGTTAAAAGAATGAACTGCCAGTGCACTGAAGGGTGAAATGCAATAGGAAACTGACTTGATAAAAGGATAATTCCAGTAAATGAATAACACTTCCCATGTATCACACAAAATACATAATGCTCAGTTGATAAAAATAGCAACGGCAGCTCATGTTCTGAGCAGATTTTCTGGCAAACTCGGGTGGGAGCCTGTTGAGAGGAAGTTTTACAATCAGCCCAGATGAAGAGTAAAAAGTGCCATGATCCAAAGCAGTCCTAGATGATCAGCAGAGCTAAAAATTGTTTTAATTAATGTCATTCTTGCTGTTGAAAAGTTCACCCCCTGTAGCAAGGGGAGGGTGCAGGTGAGTGTCCAGGACCTGGCACTGTGGGGATGGGGCTCAGCTCCCTCATGGAGCTGGGAAGTCCAGGATCAGCCAGTGACCCTGGGCTCTGCTCATGCTCAGAGAAGGAAAAAGGCTCAGGGCAACTCACGTGGCCCTTCTTAGAGAGCGTTCATCCTTTGTGGGCCTGATTCTTCCACTGGCCAGAAAGGGAGCCCAGAGCTCAGGTGGGGCCATGGAATGAGCTCAGGAAGCTCTGACAGAGAGCCCTCACTGTGTGATACAACCACAGAACCACAGAATGTCCTGAGCTGGACAGGACCCACAGGGATCATCCAGCCCAGCCCCTGTCCCTGCACAGACACCCCAGCAATCCCACCCTGGGCATCCCTGGAGCATTGTCCAATTTCTCCTGGAGCTCTGGCAGCCTCAGGGCAGGGACCATTCCCTGGGGAGCCTGGGCAGTGCCCAGCACCTTCTGGGGGAAGAACCTTTCCCTGATATCCAACCTAAACCTCTCCCTCTTCATGTCAGGACTCCTTAGGAAGGATCCCTGACTAAATAGCAAGTCTTGAAAAGTCTTGAAATGGATTATCCTTGAAGTTCTTGCCAGAAGGAATGGGGAGTGCCACCTTTACTCCGTGGCTGTAACTCTGATCTAGCACTGTACTCCAGATGAATCTTGTCCTCTGCTCTTCTCTTCCTCATTGCCCAGAAATGGCTGTGAACTTGAGGCTCATTGGAAAGCTGTGGATCCCAGCTGAAGGGCAGGATGTGCAGCATGTCAGTGAGGCAGCACTGCTTCCTCAGCCCACACAGCTCCAGACATTGTCCAGTGCCAGACACCATTTCCCTGCAGCCCTCCAGCCAGGCTCTGAAGGCTCAGGGAGTGGTGACAATTTGTGGGTACCCAAAGCCAGACATGAACATGGTCCCATGGTCACAGGAGTCAGAACAGACATGTTAATGCTGGATATTAACAGACAAGGCACTGATAGCCCTGCAGAGAAGGAAGAGGTGGGAACTGCCTGCCTGAATCAGCACCAAAACTGACTCCAGCATATCCAGAGCCATGGGATGAGCCCATCCCACTAAGCACGCCCCAAATGGAAAGTGGTTTCCTAATCCAGTGAAAATATTTGTATTCCAGTGAGGACCAGAGTTACAATATACTGATTTTAGAGGCTGGAGACATTGGGAATGAGCATGGCTAGCAAGGGGACCATTTAATCCTCCCACCTTGGAAGAGGCATCCAGGTCCTACAGTAAATCTCCATGGCCTGGTGCTGGCAGGAGATAGGCACTCATGGGGCAGTGGCCAGTGCTCTGGCACACTGTGTGAGCTCTTAGGCTGAAAGGGAAGTGAGGAAAGTGAAGGCACTCATGGGACAGTGGCCAGTGCTCTGGCGCACTGTGTGAGCTCTTAGGCTGAAGGGGGAGTGAGGAAGGTGAAGGCTCTGTCCTGCCAGGCCCTCAGAAGAAACAGGCTTCTCTTTCAGCATGGCCAACCTCTGCAAAACTCTTCCTCGAGCTGCTCCCTTGGTGGCAGAAGCAGCTGGAGCCCTTGTGAGGTCAGATAGTGGAATTTTAGCTGGAGGCATTTTTTGTCTCAACAGAGATGCCGCCGGTTTGTTCGGCTGAGAGATCTAAAGTCGGGGCCGCGGCAGCAGAAACCCACTGGCTTGGGCCAACCACTGCCCACCCACCCTGGAATGACTCCAACACACTCCCTGGACCCCCCAGCTCTCTTGTTTAATCTTTAATGCACCTCCAGTGGCCCTGGGCTGGACAGCACAGGCAGATAGCAGTGATGATTAGCTGCTGACCCCTGGGCTGTGCTGGGCACTGGGAAATGCCGCTGACCCTCCGTCGATCCCGGCCGTGTCCCGCGGGCAGGAGGGATCATTAGTGCTCCCCACGGAGGGGCTGCAGTGCCTCCCACTCTGCTGGGTGCAGGGAAAGCCACAGGCACTGCAGACCCGTCCTACCTGTTCCTGCTGCCCTGACTCTCAGTTGGGCTGTTCTGAGGGGTCTGGGGGAGTCAGGGATGGGGGAGGGATGAAGGAGTGTGCCCTGCACGCAGCCCCTGCAGTGATTCCCTGCATCCTGCTCTCCCTGTGCCCAAGGGAACAGCACAGCTATCCTGTCTATAGGACAATTAAATTTAGGTACATCTTCATGGAGGCATGAAGGAGTGTGCCCTGCATGCAGCCCCTGCAGTGATTCCCTGCATCCTGCTCTCCCTGTGCCCAAGGGAACAGCACAGCTGCCCTGTCCACAGGACAATTAAATTTAGGTATATCTTCATGGAGGAATCAAAGGTAAGAGGGTCTTTTTTAACCTAAGGTTTTATGATGGATCAACATGGTGGAGAGCAGCCTTTTGGGGATTTTGGGGAGTGAACTTCAGTTCTGGCAGTCAAACCTTAATAAATGCTGTGGATCTCAATCTCAGGTCTGCAGCCCCTAGCAGACACAACCCCTCAGGCAACTGCACTACCCAGCCCCTGCTGTCTGCACTCAGCTTTGGTGCTGGAATGGAAATACACACAGGGAGGGAAAAGGATCAGGAGAGGCATGGCCACACCAAAGAGGAACTTCTCCAAAACTGGAGAAACCCAAGATCTAGGGTCAAGCATCATTATATATGACAGAAGGTGGGGATTGACAAGGACAGTGAGGGAGCTCAGATCAGACAAAGCAACAGAAAATAGCAAAAGTAACAGATGTTATGGCCAACATATGAAATAAGGGAACTTCTCTGCTACTAGTGAATAAAAGGAACACTTGGAACAAGAGAAGGGCTTGAGAACCCAACTGTAGAAGAAGGAAGCAGAAAGAAAATGAAGAGATGAGAAAGCTTAAAGATAACTGGATAACTCCGCTGTGATCATGTCCCATGGGCTGGAAACAAACAGGGCAAAGGCTTCCCCTTTTTTTAGTTCATCCTTAGATAACTGAAAAGAATAGTTTAATAATAATAAACAATTATTATTAATAATATTAAATAACTTATATTTTAAAATTATAGCCTAAATAAGTTAAAGACAAATTTCCCTAAGGAAAATGATTTATCTGAGAGAAAGCAACTGGTTAAGCAATACTGAGAATGTGTTTTTGTGCAGGTTCTATCCAGGATCCATCTGAGAAATTACACCCAGAGAAATTACCAAGGGTCAGCCATGCTGGACTGAAAATATTTATCTGCAGTATGTTCAGAAAACTTCCTTCAGGGTCAGAGCCCTCTCCTTGTACCAGAGGACACAAGAAATTACCCTCCTCAGTCCCACCATATGGATACCAAACTTAATAACCACCAGCCACCACCAGACTGAAGGGATCTGATTGGTAACAAACCTTTTACTTTTGGGTGGTTCCTCTCTTCTTTCTCCTCCCCTACTCTTCCCACCCTCTGAACATCTCCCCTCTGCATTTCATGGCTGCAGCATGATCTGTTCAGTAGCTGGTTGTACTCATAAGTTTTTCTTCTCCCCTGATGCTTTCCAGAGGCAGACTCAAATTGGCTTTTGGGAGTTTGTAAATGTGCATCCTCCCATCCTCCACTCCTCAATTACAGCTCTTTGCTATAACACAATGTCAGGGACATGGAGAGCCCCAGGTTATCACTACTGCTTCTGTCTTGGCAATGCCTGCCAGCTTGGGGCTATTTACACATTATTTAAACATACAGCTGATGTGGATTTTTCAAGAAGAGATGCCACCAAAACTGCTCAGCTCCAGGATGAGGGGTTTGTTATCTCTCTTACCTGGTGATTGTGAGGGAATCAAGTGGGTTTATAGATCTTCTTCTCACTTGAGTGTCTGAAGTAGGGTAGAAAAACATGGGTTACCTCTGATAAGGTATCACAAGGGAGTGATTATGAAGCTTCATTATGAACCTTCATGCAACATCCCTCATGTTCTGGTGTTATGAGAATTTGAAGGAGTTAATAATTAGGATCCTCAAACGAAGAATTCCTTTCTGAACCTGTAAGTGATGGAAGCCAAAGGATCTTCTTCCTCTATGTTAAAAGACAAGAGGTCAAAGTAATTTCAAATTAGTTTGGAATTCAGGGGTTTTGGGAAAACAGTTGCTTCATCTAACACTTTGATTGGTCTATCACAACTGTCCTTCTACAAGTCACTTTTAGCCCAATCCCACTCCTTCACTGACATATTCCATCAGAATCCTTTGCTTAAATACCAAGATCAAGTCTCCAAACCTACAGGCACTCACATCATGTTTTTTCTCTGTTTTATCCCAAGGTACTGATCCTTTCAAGGCACATGGGACACTTTGATAAGAGCTGAGTATCAGTGTGATACAACCACCCAGAGTCTGCCTGATGCAGGACAGCCAGCACAGCTCCATGATTCCCTCCAGGATGTGGAAAATGCAGACAATGGAGTGAGGAGGAGCAAGGGCAGGGGCTCAGCCACAGCTGAGAGAAGATTGAAGGACTGATACTTGATGTCCACATTGCCCACAGCCCCAGGCTGTTCCCCAACACAGGAATTTCTTTTTCTTCCCCCCTGCTTGTCCAGGTGAAGCAGCTTGTCCATTATTTTATCCTCCTTTATCTGACCATCTCCTCCAACCGTGCAGATCACACAAGAATCTCCCAACTTTCTCTTCCATCACTTCCATCTCTTCCATCTCACTTGGTTTGACATTGCCTGAGTTACCCTGGGCTTTAGCTCAAAAGGATTCCCTGCACTTTGGTTTATCTACTGGGACAAAACTGTTTTCAATAAATGCACTCTGAGGGTGGAACATCAAAAACCATTCTCACATCATCCAGTCTGATATTAGCTGTGGACCTTGATTTTATTGGCACAGTGTACCCTTCTTCCCACAATGGGAATTCTATTCATGGCCACTTCCATTTCTCTCTGGGTGGAGAAATGCCTTGGCAGGAGAGCTTCAACCCATCCCAGCATTGCCAAGGACAGTGATGGATACTTTTATGCCCCACTATTGTTTTTATCAGCCTCAAATCCACATTTCATATTTCATCCTTGGTAGATGTAGCGCTTCTAAATTTTTTGAAACTTCTTTAATGAATTACCAACTTGTCAAATTCCCAGTTAGAAATTAATCTCCATAAAGTACATAAAGACTGCAACAGAACTAATGAAAAGGTATCAACTTAAATCAGGAGTGGGTTTGCTCTGTAAAATACAGCTGTTCTGTCTATTCCAATATAAAAATCTGAGTCTGAGAAGTTGAACAATTGTTGTCTCAGTTAGCAAAGCAAATGCTATAACAAACATCCCTCATTTACAGGGAACACAGATCCAGATGGAAAGACAACACTTCACATGAAAGTGAAAGTCTGAGACACTGAGAAATAAGGTTTTAAATAATCAGGAAATAAGGTTTTAAAAAAGTTAATGCCACATCTATGTTGTCTCCCACAGGAAAGCCAGAAGGTATAAATCCCCTGAGATAAATATGGCATGGGTGCTTCTCCAGATATGTGATTTACAATTGCTTCTGCTCCAAGTTGAGACAAGTTTGGGGTCTTATATCTTTCAGAAATTAGTTTCTGAGCTGCAGGAGCTGAAGTGGCAACTGATATTGTGAAGTCAGGGCTGAAGCAAGTGTGTTCCTCCCACAGAAGTCACTCAGGATTTCTGTGCCCATGTCCAGTCACCCCATCACTGGAAATTTCTTCCTGTCACAAAGACAGTGAAAGGCAAAGGACTTGCAATTCCATAAAGCAACTTTAACAGGACATTCAGTTCTGTTTTAGGTGTTGGGTGGGGGTTCTTTTCTCTAACTGGAATGACAGAAATTGCCTAGATAACTGTAGAAACTCTTTCACTGTTATCTCTGCTCAAGCCACAGGCTTGTCTTATCTCTCCCACAATACCACACTGTGCAGCTCCTATGAGCCCCCTGTTCCCCCCATACTGTTCACTCCCTCCCTGTATTTTTTTGCTTTTCAATATGTCCTGAGGAATCCAATAAAGGCTCCTGCAGGAATTTGCAGCAACACATTCCTTCTCCATCATCATCTGCACTTGGAGAAAAGTTCTTCTCTTATATATCTCTTCTGACAGAATATGAAACCACAAGTATTTTAAGCTGAGACAAAGAAGGCAGAGGGCTGTAATCCAACCTGACAGGCACGTTATTAATTGGGGAAGAAGAGGTTGAGCAGAGCAGATTGCTCAGAGATCTAAGAAATGGCATTTTGTTGGGAGGGGGCTCCCAGGTAGTTCTGGGCACTGTGGACGGGCTGCAGAGCCTCTCACTCAGAGGACACACAGCAGTCCCCAAAGGCAATGGAAGGAACAGAGATAGGAGACCACACAGGGCTGAAGTGCACCCAGCCCCACATCTGCTTTCCTTCAGAGCCTGCTCTCAGTGCTCTCACTTTGATCCAGGGGAAAAGGGGGGCAGGAACTCTTTTCAGAATGTCTTAGTGGGATTTTTAGCAGCACAAGGCCCTTTTCCTGGCAGAGCTCAGTGCTCTCCTGGGTGCAGGTTTAGGGTCTGGGTGCAGGTTGTGCCATCAGTGACTGGGTCATGATCCATGTGGGAGGCAGCTGAGCTGTGCTGAACCCACAGCTGGGCAGGGGATAAACACTGCAGCTGGACATGGGCTCACCCTCCACACTCCCCATGCCCAAGCACTTGGGTAAAACCCACTCCTAAATACTTGTTACAGGTGATGGAGAAATAAGGGAGCTGCATTCAAGAGGTGCTTGTTGAGGGCCTGGTGAAGAAGCTCATATTGAAGGGTCTGCAGGGTGCTGGCATGACATGGATGGTCCTCAACCATGATATTTAAATAATTTGGTTGTGATGTAATCCAAAGTCTTCTTTAAGATTAGCTTCTGGTTTTAATTACACATTTAATTCCACACGATTATTTGGGTCTTTGCAACTTTTGCTGATAATAATTGACACCACTCCCATAACCAGTAGGGACAAACCCTGCCATGAATATCCCAATTAGAGAATAATTCCTTTGCAATTCCTTTATCAGTCTCATTTATATTGATTCATAATGGGCAATCTTTATTTTGGATTTCTAAAACAGAATATATGCTGTCACTTCATCAAATGAATGACAGAAAGTATCCTTCATACCTAGAAAAAAGCAGCATATCCTTCTGAATTGATCAAAGAGGCAGACAAAGGGCAGACCTGGAAGGAAGAGACTTCCAAGGTCTGTTTATTCTAACAGGGAATGGACGATGTGAGGTAGCAGTTTGCAGCTGAGGCTACACAGATTTATATTCTATCTCCTGTCAGCTTTTCAATCATCTCCTGGGCATCAGTGAGACCAGCCCATGATTCCACAGGACCTTTTCCCCTCCTCCCCACTTCTCCAGTAACCCAAGGTTTGTTAAACATCATTGCTAATGACCCCAAGATTCCCAGACTTCCCCTTTTGACTCCACAGCAGCAAATCACTTGGCCCAGTCAGTACAAAAATACAGATTTTGTGTGGAACCCAAAGGGACAGGAAGGAGCTGGTGCTGCAGATGAAAGCAACTGCACCTTCACATCACTGCTCTGCAACCCTGGCCTCAGAGAAGGCTGACAAGTTATTCTATTTTCATTTTTTAGTAGAGAATTATTTCAATTGAGAAGTGAGTCACTCTGCATTTACTTCTCTTCATATCAAAGAAGCAGAAAATGAAGTACAGGAGAATTAAGGAACTGCTTCCAGTCACTACAAACTTCTTTGGTCTCATGCTTTAGAATCTCTTTTTTTCTTTTCCCACACTTGATTGCTTTTTATATGACCAAATTCATCCCTTGGGAAGAGCAATGCAGTCAGAGTGGTAACCTGAGCAGTCTGTAAGTGACTGTGTGACAAGTTGTACCTTCTCATGATCATGAGGACATCACATGGTGGATGCTGCAGCCAAGCCAGACCAGCCAGAGTTAAACTTCCAGGGGAGATGAGGTTGGGAAGTTGTGCCTCGTTCACAGGCTGAGGTGCTGGCCCAGAGCACAGTGACAGCTGATGGGGGAGGCAATCAGGGTGGTCCTCTTTCCCTTCAGAATCCCTTCAGTCACTGTGGGAGTTGAGCTTTTTGGAGGTTTACATGAATTCTTATTGAAATCATGGCCGTGGTAGACAGCCCAGGATCAAGTGCTCCTACAGTGTTCATTACTCTTCCCAAGCCCCAGGCTGCTTTTAGGCCAAACTGAATTCCACCTGCACACTGGGACAACATCACTCCTTCAGCTGGAATTCAGACTTATCCTCCAAAACTTGCCCAGGAATGCACATGCCCTCAGTTACTAATGCTAAAGGCAATTGATGTCTGTGTTATGTGAGCATCTGGAGGCCTCCTGTGAGCCAGGGCATCTTTGTGCTGTGCTGCAGGGCCTGGAGGAGCTGCCCACAGCCACAAACACATCAACAGCAGAGCTGGGGAGGTGATGTTGGAGTTTTGCCTCAGAGGACATGAGGGTGGCCCATCCTGCTCATCCCCAAACCTCTGCTTGGATTTGGGGGGCTGAGGCTTGGGGAGGGCGTTGGGTTATCTCTGTACAAGCAGCCCAGTGGGACATGTCACTGTCTGTCTCACAGAAATCTCATTTGACCTTGGGCTACAGACTAAATCTCCTGTTCAAACCTGACCCGGCTCCCTCCAGAGCCGAAACGTGAGACCTGAGGCTGGCAGCTCTGGCTCCTGACGTGTGTCACCCCCTGCAGCAGCCCCCCCACCCCTCCTGGAGCCGGGCTGGGGGCAGAGCCCCCCGTGCTCCCCACACCTGCCCGGGCTGTGCTCCCGGAGCCCCTGGGCACTGCGGGTAGCAGCTCCAGCTCCGCACGGGGGCGGGAAAGGTGCTTAAGGAGATTTAAAAAAAAAAAAAAAAAAGTAAAATGTGCTGGTTTCAGGTGACCTCGGGGTGTTTTTGGATAGCAGGGAGGGGATCTTTCTCCCCCTCTCCCAAGTCACTAACACAAAAGTCTAGACACAACCTAGATAGTATAAGCTACTGATCTTTATTTCCCTATTTTCCTTGCTGCTGGGCTTGTCCAGGGAAACAGGCAGACGTGGTTTGGAAAGGGTTTCCCACCTCATCTGCACTTGTGTCCCATTTCCTGCTCTCCCTGTGGATCTCTTGTCTCCTTAGCTGGGTGATGCTACGGTTCCTTAGCCAAGAGGAACCTGCTGCTCTTTTTCTTTTTCTCTGTCTCCTCTCCCTGTGTAGACCTGCAGAATTCAGGGAGGGATTAAACACAAGGAGAATTTGTCCTGGAACTGAAAGAGAGGAAAACCAAAGCAAGCTTGATTTTGGATTGCAGCTGAGATACTGAAAAGGGGACAAGTGCCTGTGTCCATCTCCCAGCTCTGACACTGGGTGACTTTGATGGGAACAGGAGTGACTGTGTGAGAATTGACACCAACCCTGCTGACAGCTCTTCTCAGGACAAGCACAACTCCCAAAACCTGGAGAAAATGGCCCAGCAGATGAATGTGAACCATAGCTTGGCCACACCAGGAGCTGGGAGACCCCCAACAGTTCTCTCTTTCCACACAAGGCTTTTTTCCAGCTGCCTGTGTGTGAGATCTGGCTGCAGCCCTGCCTGCCCTGCTCACCCCAGCCATGCCCCCGTGCTCCCAAGGTATTTTTGTGCTGGAGTTTGCCTGGGGCAATGCAATGCCATGAATAACTTCCCTGCTAAAAGCAAGAGGGGATGGAGAAATGGAAGAGGCAGGTGGGTTTTGGCAAGAGCAGCACAGAGGGAAAGATAAAGAATTTGGGTTGAGTCAAGGGTGGGGGAGGGAACAGAAACTGGATAAAAAACAAAGGGAGGAAAAGGAACGTTGGAGGAAAGCCAAATCAGACCAGGCTGCAGGCAAGGAGAAGGTGGAATCGAGGCAACACCAGGACATGGATTTGTGTCTCTACAACAGGATCAGGCAGGATCAGATCCATGGCAGAGCCTTCCAAGGGCCACCAGGTGACTCAGAATAACTGATTTAATGGGCAAGAGCTGAATTCAAGACCTTATGGAGACATTTCAGCAGCATTTCAGGGTTGTCTTGCCCAGTTCTCCATCCTGCCCATCCATGGAGTTGTGTCTCCAGACCTACCAGGGTGAGATGGAGACCAGGAAAACTCTGCAGAGGAAACACCTGGAGCAGTGGATGCAGCTGGGGGGGTGTGGGATGGGATGGGATGGGATGGGATGGGATGGGGATGGGATGGGATGGGATGGGATGGGATGGGGATGGGGATGGGATGGGGATGGGGATGGGATGGGATGGGATGGGGATGGGGATGGGATGGGGATGGGATGGGATGGGCTGGGATG
>JBBMKD010000101.1:3577476-3589267 GCA_037834095.1 Argya squamiceps
TGGATGGATGGATGGATGGATGGATGGATGGATGGATGGATGGATGGATGGATGGATGGATGGATGGATGGAGGGATTGACGGGGATGGATGGATGGAGGGATTGACGGGGATGGATGGATGGATGGATGATGGATTTCTATTTCCCCCCTGCAACAGACACGCTGGATCCATGACTACCAAGCCCAGCACTGCAACACACCAGGAGAGGTAACAAAAGCTGGACTAGGAAGCCCACAGGGGGACAGGGCTGGGACTAACCTGTGGGGGCAGAGAGGACCCTGGTTAGGGGTATTGGAGTTATGGCTGCTGCCAGGTTATCTGGATTGTAGGTGCAGAGGGAAAGGTTCAGTCCAAACAAAACACTCCCAGCAAAGCCTGTGCAGCTCAGACTTTTACCATCAGTAGTCACTGAGGTACATTTGCACTTGGAAAAGGGTTTTTTTCATAGGCAGGGTATGAAGTTTCAACTTTGCTGCTGAGATTTCTTTGTCAAGACTTAATTGCAATCCCCTTGTATCTCCAGCCTGTCATTCCAGTAATTTACACATCTAACCAAATCCAGGGGATTTGCAGTACATTGTAAGGTGTGTGGCACAATTAAAAAGCTCTCCCAGGTCCAAATGGCCTTCCAGATCTTCACAGCCCAGATCTCCAGGAGGTGGCAGAAGAGCTTTGCTTGAGATGATGCTTGGTCTTGGTTCAGAGGAAAATAAAATTCAAGCTTAAGAATATCAAGGGCCAAACAGAATTTGCTCGCTGCTCCCACTGCCTGTCAGTTGAATTAAATCACGTTTTGGAATATCAACCCAAAAAAAACAGCCCTGGACAAGTGAATGAAATACAAACCCCAAGGCCACCATGATATCTGTCCCAAGCAAACTTTGTCCCTCCTTTATCCATGGCACCATCTCTAAAAAACTTGGTGCTGAAGGACACCAAAAGGATTGACATCAGTGTTGCCTCAGACTAAAACTATGCACAAGTCTTTCCCAATCCTCAAATTTAGCATTTGAATTTATTTCTTTCCTATCAGTGTTCATCATTTGGTTTCCAGCCCCTGAGGCTGTGCTGCCTGGCAGGGGTTGGACAGGAGGATTTGCAGCAGTGTCAGGAAGAGCTAAAAAGGGCTCTGAGTTAATCAGAGCAAAGCTGGGGGACATCAGATGGCCTTGTCCAGACCTGACTCAACAGTGAACAACCCAAATTCACTCCAGCTCAATGCCAAACCTCCACATCTCCCTGAACCCACACCCACCCTGGGGTACCAGAGAATGAACCAACTCTTCCTCAGATCTTCTCCAGTAGCTCTGAGCCACACAGGACAAAGAATTTCCAAAAGTCCACTTTGGTACATGAAGAAACTTAATTTTCCCTGAAATTTGGGGTTTTCCAGTTCTTATTCAGCAATTCCTGTGCAGCTCTGATAAGAGAAGAGGACAGAATGGTGTCTCCTCCACTTGCTTCCCAAAATATGGGGTCCCCCACCCTCTTTCCACTGAGCCACAGTCCCTGTTTAAGTGGGAATGATCCATGTAATGGCATGGGATCCCAAAGGACCCTCCTGAGATGGGATATTCCCTTCCTCTCTGGTGCTGGCCAAGGCTGGAGGTCAGTGGGGCACAGGGTTTGGGATCAATAGTTCAGCCAGAGTGAGTTCCCTGCTCACTTCACCCACACTGCAAATTTTAGCTTGTTTGGAAGCTTTTTCATTGAGTGCTCAAAATTGAGACTCGTGGGAAGATTTCAACTCCAAAAGGATTAAAAGCAACATATAAATAATGCCTGCTCTTGGGTATTTAGGAGGCAAAAAAAAAATAATAAGGCTAATTAAGCCTATTTGCAGTATTATGTCTGTCATAAACTCTTCAGTTCAGTTCAAGTCAACTTGAGCCAGAAAAGGGATAAAAAGGAATAAGCCCTTTAAAAGACCTGTAGCTGGTGGGAGGGAAGGTCTGAGTGGCCTCCAAACAGCCAGTTAATGGCTTGATCTGCTCTGAGACTGCTCTGTGCCAGCCCTGGAGGGAGCAGAAGTCAAAAATAGTTGTAAAAACCAAAAGGGCAACAAAGTCAAGGTAAAGAGAGCTTGAACACACGCTCCTCACTGCGGGAGAACTGCTCAGAGCAGCTGGAAATGAGAGGCTGAGCTGCCCAACTCCAGCAGATCCACAGTGCAGAGCTGAGCATGCAGGGCAGATCCCACACCTCTGAGGAGAGCTCCCTGCTATTGGAATTCAGCCCAGTTCTGCCTGTGGGTGAGCTCATCTAGCAACCCAACCCAGCATCTTCACCCCTTACACTGCCAGTGAATTTTGATTTCAGCTCAAGGATTCCCATATTCTTTGCAGCTCCAGCCCATCTCCACTCTGGCTGGTTTGTACCCATTGCCAAGACTGAGTAAATACAGCAGATTTGTTACCTCAGGGACAACCCAGAGCTGCTGCAGGATTAACCAGGAAAACCCTGGAGCCGGAAAATACAGTGTCAGAGATCTGAACACCCAGAGAGGCTGTGCTACACCTACAGTTAACTGGTGGCCAGGTCGGGGGGTGCCTCACTGCCAAACTGCTCCCTAAATCAGAGCCAAAGGACCTGAACAGGCTGTGTCTGGTGTGTTCAGCTAAAACTCAAAAGGAAAAACAAGGTTCAGAGTCAGGGGCTCATGACTCTATAACAGCCTGTGCTCTTTTCCTTGGGTCACCTTCCCTCACACCTGCAGGGGCTGGATTTACCCAGCTTCTCAGGGCAGGGATTGACACTCATGACTTGCACATTTTTCAGTTCCCGTGGTTCCTAATTCCCTTTCAGAAACTTTAGCTGTCATTGGCACAGGGCAGGACTGTGGGATGTGACACACCTCAGGCAGAGTGTGCTGCACACAGGACAAAAAGGTGATTGATTGACTGATTGACTGACTGGGAGGAAGAGGAAGAGAGATGCATAACTGGCACCATCACCCTGGATCACCACCAATAAATACACCCTGTGAGGCCTCATGCTGCAGAGGGGTGACTTCACAGCCCTCAGCTGAGTTCCCGTGGCTCAAACACTGTCACAGAGGCAATTCCAGGTAACCTGGAACTGCAAGGTTAAAACGTGGTTTTAAAATACACCTGGAGTCCAATACCCAAACTACAGACCTGGGAGGTGATGAACGTGAGCTCCCTTTGTTTGTAAACCGGAATTTCTGAGGCACAATTCTTGTGCCAGAATGAGATTATTCAGCAGTGTATCGATGAGTTCACAGCAGGAAGGGTTCAGGCAGCTCCCAGGGAATGGCAATCCCCCACTGCCAGAGACCTTTTGCCTCGGTGCAGGAGCACGGCTGTCCCTGCCACACCCGGCGCCAGTCTCTGCCTGTCGCCTCCCCGGTCCCTTCATTCTCTTCTCTGCAGGAGCCAGGGCAGAGCCCTCAGTGTCCCAATGTCACCACCCCAGTGCACTTCCAGGAGTGCACCCGACGGCTGGAGAAGGAGGAAATTCCCGCAGAGCTGAGTACAAATTCGAGCTTGAGGGACATTTGTGGGCTATCAGCATCAGGGTTTCTGCTGTCCCCACATCCCCCCTGCTCTCTGTCCATCCTTCCTTGACCCGACACCCGACAAAGCCTCCGGGTTTCCCCCCTCATGGAGAGGGGCTCTCCCCAGGCTGCAGCATCTCAACGCCGAGCTTGGAGGAGCACAGCACGCGTTTGGTGCCTGCCTTTACCCTCACCCCGCAGCGGAGAGCCGTGTCCCTGTCCCCTCTGCTGCTTCCCTGGCCTCGCCTCGCCCCTGGGGCGCCGTCCCTACTGCTTGCAGCTGTAGACCACCTCCTCCTGCATGCACTGCTGGCACTCCACGTAGCAGCACCACTGCACCTGGCAGTGGCAGGAGAAGGTGACCAGGCGGCTCTGGGTGTTGTAGCCCCGGCCGCAGCACATGCTGTCGCAGTTGCCCTCCCGGGAGCAGGTCCTGCCCGCGGTGCCCAGGGAGTATTTGCTGGGCCGGCAGAAGCTGGGCGAGTCCTCCACGTACACCAGGTCGGTGGGGCGGGGCAGGGCGGGCTGCCGGGCCGAGGGGCCGTGTCGGTGCGGCCCCGCCAGCTCCGAGTGCCCCACGGCGTCGTTGCTCGTGCTGAAGACCTTGACGGCGTCGTCGTAGCGCAGCTTCAGGAGCCGCCCGATCTCGTGGAAAGGCGAGAGCTGCTTCCAGCACGTCCGCACCGCGCAGGAGCCCGACACGCCGTGGCATTTGCAGGTGGTTTTGAGGCCGTTCTTCACCGCCTGATGAGGAAGGAGGGTGGTGGTTATTACCTGCCAGGACCTAGCTCTGGAAGAGGCAACGCCTCAGATCGCAGACAGCTGCTAGCACGTCAGTTTTATTGGAGTTATTTCTATTTTATGGAGGAAAAAATTATATAAAATAAAATAAAATAAAATAAAATAAAATAAAATAAAATAAATAGAATAAAAATAAAATTAAATTAAAATAAGCAAAACAAAATAAAAATAAAAAAATTAAAATTAAATTAAATTAAATTAAAATAATAAAAATATAAAATATATAAAAAAATAAAATGAAGTGAAATGAAGTGAAATAAAATAAAATAAAAATAAAAATAATAAAATAAAATAAAATAAAATAAAATAAAATAAAATAAAATAAATTTTTAAAAGCCACACCAAAGCAGAGGAATGGCTACAGAGTTGACAGGTGACCCAGAGACTGGATAGTCTGAGGACAACGAGCTGAATACTAAACAAATTATTAAATAAGTTCGTATTAATTCTATTTGGTGCAGTAAGAGTAGTCAGTCATAAAACTGAGTATCTCCAACATGGTGGATTCCTTTTGGTATATTCAAATGAAGACAGTGCTCTAATTAAACAACCAGTTAGTAAACAGAAGACAGTGATGAGTCAGTAGCCTGTAACCTACAGGTCACAATGCTCAATCTGATGCCTTCTCTGACCCAAACCTGTGACAGGACTCGTTCTGTAGCAAGTCACCAGCAGACTCATAATTGATCTCAAGAGTTTCAGTCTTTAATCTGCTTCACACTTGCCACCAGCTCTAAGCTCCAGCTGTTGTCAAACCCCCTGTGTCCCTGGCATTGCCCCTGGAGTCATTCAGCCATGGAGTTTCACAGCTGTCACTGTGCTGTGTCTCCCTGTCACCCATCCTGCGACCACTGGGGGACACAGGATGCTCCTCTGCCACTCAACATGCAAGAGAGCAGGCACCCACACAAGAGCTCAGGAGACTTCCCAGGGACTCTCAGCACCACAAGGCCCAGGATGAGCAGGTCTGGTTTGTGAGCAGGGCAGTGAACGCCCCTCCCACACACAGGATGGAAGACTTGTACTGAGTCCAAAGCCCATCCCAAGCCTGCCAGCGCAGCTCCTACCTTGATGCCCACATTGGTGTTGTGGATGTCCACCTTGGCCCGCAGGTCTTTACCGATCCTCTTCTGCCCCAGGAACTTTTTCAGGAACTTGGTGCTGTACTTGAGGTTGTCCCCACAGACGCCCCACTGCCAGGCCTTGCGGTTCTCCAGGCCCGGGGAGTCGTCGCAGGTGCAGCGCTCCATGCGGCCCGCGCTGCAGGCCCGCGCCAGCGAGTGCGTCAGCGCGGCCGACGACACGGCGTACAGGAAGGCCGTCTCCTTAAAACCTGCACGGGACAAGGAGGGGGAGATGGGAGGTGTTGTAAATGGGCAGGAGACAATGTTTCCTCTTCTAATTGCCTTTATTAGTTCAGCTCTTTTAAGAAAAAGGGAGGGATCTCTAGGGATGACCTTACACCGCCACTGCTCCCGCTGAGCTACACTGCCGAGGAGGAGATGTCCTTCATTCTGCTGCCTGTGCTGCAAAGTGGGAGTTCTCACCTCGTGGGAGTTTCCAAGAACTCAGCCTTTTGCCTTACGCTCAGCAGAGGTGTCTCTCTTAGAGTATGTTTTAAGTCCTGGCGAGACGGAGACTGCAGAGTTCAGGCTTGTTGTAGTGCTTGTGAGAAGTGTTTACATCATGGTTTTTATTGCACTTGTTAGTTTTTGTTCTAGCTCATTGTCCGGTTGGGGTGATTACTGTTAATTGCAGTCATTATCTGGAGCATTGCACCATGGGATCTTTCATTTCCATACTAGGCGGCACTTGTAGTGGACTTACTAGCAGGGAGCAGCATGGGCGGAGAGCAGGCGTGGGGGGGGTTGGCAGCAGAAGTTTGACCCGATGGAAAGGCAACAAAACAGGCAAGTGGGCCTGGGGGGGGGGCAGGGGATACAGAGCAAACAAAAACAGCCCTCTGGTAATTAACAAACAGCATTATAACTCTCAACTAATTTTAACTAAACACTACAACTCTATAACCAACTACTTTTACATTATAACTTTAGCAGCTCGGAGTTGCTTGCTTGCACCTCATTTTCCACAGGAGGAGCAGGAAAGGCAAAGGCACCTCCCTGCCTGTCCTGCCTGTCCATGGACTAAATCTGCTTTTGAACCCCTGATGTAGTGGCATGTTTCGGTTCTGTCCATTATTGTAAGTTTGTCTCAGGTTTTAGGTTTTCTCTCTCACCCAAGATTTCAGGTGGTGGTTCAGGCGGTTTTTCGAGTGAGTCTTTTTTGCCCTCTGAAGGCTTTGAGCTTGGCACGAGAATGAAGCGGAGTCTTCAGATCTTGTTGTTCAAGGTTTCTCACGTGTTTATTATTTCTTATCTTACAATTTTCTCTGTGCCCGGCCGAGATGTTCACAGCAGCTCGGGCACAGGTGACTCCCCCCGTGATGGGAGGTCACTGCCTTCTTATACAGATAGTTACGTACTCATTATTTACAATTCTGTGCCAATGCCTATCACCTATACTAAAAAGGTCATTTCTACTCTGATCCAATCTTCTTAAAACTACTTTGTGCTCATGTCACATCAGAAGATGGAGGCCAAGGGAGAACAAGAAGAACCCCGGGCACCGCCCTAAAATCTCCATCTTGTCCCCAAGTCAGCTCCATTCTAAGAATCCCAAAACTACAAAATTTTCCACCCTGTGCTGTGCTAAACTACTGTTTTCACACCTTTGTGACTTGTAATTCTTCTCTCAATGTTAGAAGCTTTTTCCATGGACTAAAGTCAAAGACTGTCTTCCTGGGTTCTGTGCCAGGCAACCCCCCTGAACAGACCCCCCTGTCCAGGATTCAAACCCTCTAGACTTGCCCTGCCTGGAGCAAAGGTTGGAAGCCCCCTCTAGAATTCACCAAGTTCAACCCCAAATCTCTCCATCATTCTGTTCCCTCAGAGAATCCCCATCCAGCTGTAATAGTGGATCAGAACACTGAGTGCTGAGATCTGAGTGATTCCCACCATAAATATGACCAGGAGAACAGCACAAAGAGTTCTCCTGATGGTTGCCAGCAAGAATGAAAAATGTGACTAATTATGAACAAAATGGAGAGACTTCATTGGCAATTTCAATAGACTACATAGGAGCTCTTTGGAACTACAGAATTTTAGATAAAGATCAACCAACGGCATGGACATGAGGAGAGAGTCAAGGAAATATAGAGGAGACAAGGAGATCAAGCAAGAATCTGCTTCCTGCCTCACCATTTTGATTGCCATAACCACTGGGGCAATAATTTGCAGTTAATCTTTCTGGTTGATGATCCTTTACAAAATGTCTCAGGGTACGCTTGAAATAATGAAAGAATTTTCTCAGGATACTCTAGAAATAATGCAAGAATGTCACCAAATCCACCAAAAGTTTTGTAAAAGCTAGAATGGGACAAGGTCAATGCAGACTGTGGACGGCATCATGATGCTCACACATTTTCAAGTAGAGTCTAACCCTCTCCAAAGGAGCTAAGAGAGGATAACTGACACTTGAGATCCTAAATCTGCTAAATCATTCCAGCAGCCAATCTCCAAATGCTTGCCAGATTCCCAACATCCCCTGTGACACACTGATCCCAGAAGTGAGGAGAGCATTCCAGAGGCTCTTTCCCATGCCATGAGGAGGCAGCAGGCTCCATCAGCTCCACAGCCCCTGCTAAATCTGACTTTGTGGATCACCACACTGCTCCTGCTATTTCAGATGCTTTGGTTTCCCCATGTGAGTCCTGGCCAGTTTTCAGCCCACTGGAAATCAGAGGCTGTGGCTGTGGTCAGTCCACTGCAGACAGCAGCAGCTGCAGATACCCAGCAGATTCTGAAATGTCTCCTTCTCCTCCAAACAAAGCTTCAACATCACCAGGCTGCCAAATGCTTGTCTGAAAAGTCTAAGGCGATTCCCTCCACTTTGTCATGAGGAATCAATCACCATGTAATTGTTAATTTACAGAACAAGTGAGGGAAGTTAAAGCTGTCCTTCAGCCCTTGTGGGAAGTGTGGCAGAGTAGCTGCTGGAGCTGGATTTTCAGGAGAACATGCCATAAATGGCAGCCATCAGCTCCAAGGAGCACAATTTGGGATGTGAACAGAGGTTACTCCATGTGTCCTGCTAGCTCACCTCTCACAGTGACAACAGAGCTCCTGTCACCACAGGCAGTGGGGCCTGGAGCCCATTCTGGGCTCTCAGGGCCTGGGCTGGGGACAGGTCACTCCCCTGACCCCACTGAGTGTTCTGTCAGGACAAAATGGAATCTGAAACTCTCGGTGCAGGGGGAACACCTGAGGGCAGATGTCTCTGCTGGGCAGTTTGGCTGCAAACATCCAGCACAGAGATGAATTTCAGGAGGCCACAGCAAATCATCTCCCTCTGATAGGACCTTCCATGTGTCCAAGCCTTGCCCTGAGCCCTCCAGAAGGATTTCTTATCTCAGCAGCCTATAAATACAGAAGGACTTTTGCTGCAATGGCACCACTGCTGTGGGCTGTGGTGTGCTCCAGACCACAGGGGAAATTGTAACGGGAGGAGTTTGGCTATGGGGTGACTCTGCCAAAGGAAAGATGGGTCAGAGGTTTTTCAATGCTGTAGTGAAGGAGTGTGAGCATTTCAGAGCAGGTGGGGAAAGCATCTCTCTGAAAACAACAGTAAAACCAACCAAAAAAAGCTAAAGAAGTACAGAAAGAATTAGGATGGAAGGACTCCTGAGGTCTTTAGAACAGCCTCCTGCTCAAAGCAGGGCTGGCTCCAATGCCAGCTGCTCAGGGTTTGTCCAGCTGGCTTCTCCAAATCTCCCATCATGGAAATTCTGTGTCTGTGAGTCACCACTCGTCTGTTGTGCCATTCCTGGATTCCTCATGACAAGGGTGAAACCACTGCTGGAAGGTCAGAGTCCAACCAGCAGGAGGCAAAGGGATGGATTAAGGGGTGGAAGGATTGCAGAGAGCTCGTTTCTCAAGAAGGATTTTGTGAGTGGCTGGCTCTGACCTCTTTGCTGAGGGTATTTATTTCCCCAGATCACTGAGTTGTTTGAGATGAAATCCTGCTTTACCTGACCTCCAGCAGCCCTTAATGGCACACGCAGGACACCAAAAGGTCATCACTGCTTTACATGTTTTTATAAAGACACCAACTGCCCCTGTGGAACAAGGTGGCTTGAAATCATTTAAACTCTAACTCTTTCCAGGGATCTTTAAAGAAGTGGAGAAGGAATGCAGGAGGATTTTGCACGGATCCCTGAGGAGTAATAGCTGTCATAAGTGACAGTGGCCACAGAAGGGCTGCAGGTTATGCAAAAGGAGTTTCCCTGTTGTACCCAGAGGACTATCAACAGCAACAAATGGTGCAGCCTGGTAAAATAAATCCAGCATTTCAAGAACCAGAAAACCCTTGGCTTATTTTTTGTTTGTTTCTTGGCATCTCTCGAAGCAGAAAAAGCACTGATGATCCAGATCAGTCACAGGAGTTTGTCTGTTGTGATTGCAAATTGATTGCGGCTTTTCACCACTTACAGAACTTCCCCATCTCACTGGGAAGGACCTTTTTCACTCTTGCACTCTTAAGACCATTTAGGACTGCTGAAAATGTGTTTTTCTTCATGGCTTCTCTAGAACCATGGAGATACCAAATGATTTAAACATTTCTAAAATGCCTCGTCACTACCTGGGTGACAGGGTAGAGTTGCATGACCAACAATCTCCAAGAAAGTTCCAGCAAATGTCACAAACAGATCAAAAGTGGCAGCTGAAAGCATTCATGTTCTTTATGAAAGAAACAAACCCCTTTGCAAGCTAAAGGAAAATGAGAACTAATAATTGCTCCCAGCCAAGTGTCCTGTCACACAGGGGGTGCACACAGCATACTTGGCTGTATTAAATCATCATTTGATCCTTAAGATTGTGTAATAAAACTTTTCAAACACTTATCCCCATCTGCCAAAACAGGTTTGAAATTACAGGTGATATTTTATTTTGTCAGTCAGGAGCCCATGGAAATGTTAAGGCATGCCACTGCCAGATAATTAAATGTTTTCCAGCTATTTGAAGATGAGGATTATTCAATTGTCATTTTCAAGTTCTTTGAGGTTGATGAAGGTGCAGATGTGAGAAAGACACTCAAAATGATCACGAACAGCTCCTTCCACCACCTGCTAAAAAATTCACAGTGGAGCCCTGCAATGAAGAAAATCTGGTCTTGCATGTGCTGACTTAATAAAATATTAAGTTGATACTTAATGTAATAAAAATTGATAATTCTAAAAGGAAACATTAAAAAGTTTCGATCCCAATGTTAATTAAAACTAGCATTGATTTTCCATCAAAATTAATATTGGCTTTTTCAGGTCCTTTTTTTATAAACATTAAGTTGCTAAACATTATCAAAGGACTGAAACTCAATAAATCTGGAGACTGAAGCTTAGTAAGTGCTAATAGAAGTTATTGAAGGGCTGAAACTCTGTAACACTCAGGCTTTGGCTGGATCAGGACAGGTCTGGCAAACCCTATATGCATTCTTTGGGAATTTTTATTAAGAAATAATTTCAGTGTCCATCCTCATTGTATTTTTCTCAAGCATAGGAAGGATTTATTACATTCCCTTCTACCTCAAATCCAGACCTTACAGGACAATTTCTTCATCTAAAGCATTTTGGGAAACATAAAAAACAGTGGGTCTTCTGTCCACTCTGCCCAAATTTCTCCAAATTTATGTAAAAGAGTCTTAGGAGAGATTTGTCAACATGCACTGAGATGTCTGCGTGCAGACAAATAGCTTTGTCAAGCAGTAAACAGTTTAAATTTTGAAGTTTAAAATTTGAGTTTTGAGTTTAAAACAGTTTAAAATTTGAGAATAACAGAGGTTTACACGCATGAATATCCAAGGCACTAAAGGAATTTTTTTCTTTCAGTGTCCCCTGCCATCAAGCACTGACTCTGTTGTCCCACAGCATCACCCCAGCTGAGGAGAGAGTGAAAGAGAAGAAGAAGAAGCCATCAGCCAAGGATGGGAACCTCTTCCCACCTTCCAATCATGACAAACCATGCAGGGAAGATGAGAAGGTTTTTTTGTGGCAAAGGAGCCCGACCTGCCCTGCTCCCATAGCTGAGTGAAACAGAGACCTGGGCACTCCCTGTGTGCTGCCTCGCTTTGCTCCCTGTGAGATTTAATTTGGGCCATCCCGGGGGCTGCAGCCAGGGTTTCCCCGCTGTCCTGGGTTGTAGTATAAGATGTGCACAAAGTATCACCATCTTCATGAACTGTTGAAACCAATTATTAAATCAGTCTTCTCCCAGGCCCCCCTCCCTCTTCTGTTATTGTGTCTTCTGTCACTGGCCCATCAATGCTGCTGCAGGACTCACAGGTAACTCCCCCCGGGGCTCTCTCTCTTTAATGGGCCATCAAGGCCCCCCTGTGTGACTCCTCATCCCACTGGGAGATG
>JBBMKD010000101.1:3591139-3602237 GCA_037834095.1 Argya squamiceps
CCTCATCTGGACTGCTTCCATCACCCTGCTCAGGTTGTATTCTGACTCTGTCAGTGGGCTTTTGTATTATTGCATTTATTTTATTTTATTTTACCTTTTTTTCTTCTTATTAAATTGTATTTCTGACTTGAAGCCTTTCACTCGTTTTGCTTTCAAACCACTACAAACCCCCACCTTTTCCATTGTTGTGTTAAGCACCCCTGTTCTGAACCAGCCACTTCCTTTCCCCCCATTGGCCTGAAGTTCCCTCCTGCCCAGGCTGCCCCCTGGATACTGAAGGGGAGAACCAGGGCCCAAAACTTGCACTGGCATGTGGACTCCACAGGAGTAAAACCCTTCAACCAACTCGTTTTGCCAGCAGCAGCTGAAGGTTTCTCTGTTACAGGGCATTTTAAAAACTTTCTAGCTAACAGCATATTGCTAAAGCTTGCAGACAATTGTTCTAACTAATCACTAAAAGCACATGTACACCTGCTCCAAACAATGCTTGCTTGGATGCTTTCTATTAACAATACACAATATTTTATTATTGAGCTTGAAACCTTCTACTACCTTGCTAAGTATATTCCTCTGCAGTCTTAAAGTCTATGCTAGCCAAAGCTAAAAACTCAAATTATTGTTTCATGTCTTTGCTTGCTGTACTATTGTAACTTTTCTAGTTTCCAACCTTGCAGCTGCAGCTAGCTCTAAGTGTTCTTCTCGTTCTGTTTCTGAGGGCTGCTTTCACAGCTTTCTGAAAACCCTCTTACCTTTACTATTTCCCACACTCTGAGCCACCCTGAGGTGTCCCTGCCCATGGCACAGGACTGGGTGGTCTTTAAAGGTCCATTCCAGCCCACACCAGTCTGGGATTCTGTGGTGATTCTAAGATCACCATCATGGAAAAGGTGAAGAAGGGAAGGATATTCAGGAAGCTGCAGGCCAGGGATTTTACCAGCTCAGAAGATTGATCAATGCAGATTGATTAGATCTGGTATCCCATTCCCACCTCCCACCAGGGCAAAATCCCAGGCTGATGCCATGGGGAGGAGGAGAACCCCACGTGTGTTGTCACCAGCAGCCCATGGGAAGTTCTCTTGGCTGCAAGGAGAGAACAGGACAACACCCATCCGTGGGTCACAGCACAGTCAGTGTCACACACAGAGCCCTGGCTGCTGCCCTCTGTGTCACAGCTCTGTGTGGCTCCAAAAAGCAGGAGCCAGCTCCTTCCCAGGGTCTGTGTGCACTGGTACCTCACCCCACAGCTTGGAAAGGCCAATGGGGGGATATTACCAGTGACCACCTTCCTCCACAAGCATGAGTTTTGCTGGAAAACATATCCTTGATAAAACAACCACAGGAAAGGTCAAATAAAATTGTCCTGCCAAAGCCAATGGCAATGCATTTATGTGTTAATGCAATTCAGCTGAAAAACGTCACAAATATTGGAGACAAATGGTTTCACTTTCCATGGCAAGACAATATTTCTCTTGCAGAACTCATCTTACCTGATATCTTCAGGATGCTTGAAATCACAGAGAAATTCTTTTTACTTTGATGCAGGATTTGGGGACTGCAAACTGGGAGCAGCACTGACCAGGAGTGTCACCTGATTCCCAAATCCAGACTCACAGAGAGCCTCAACCCCTGCCCCAAAAATGCCCAAACCAGACAGATCAATGGGAATATTCTGGAACCTTTCTTTTTGGACACTTTTCTTTCATGATGGAGGATGCAGGTCAAGCACTGCAGCTGTGATTTGAGCCCCCCCTGTATGTTGTAGATGTATAAAGTGTGTTCCTGAGCTGTTCCTGAGATATTTTCTGGATCTCCCTGTCATCAGCCCAGCCTATCCAGGCACAGGAATTGGAGCACAGCTCTGCTGACCTGATCCCACAGCACCCTGTCTCCATTCTCACAGGAGCCTACAACCCCCAGATGTGCTCACACATCTGTAATTAAGAACAAAGCCAATTAACTAACACATGGACTCACCCAGAGACTTGAAAACTACCCAAGAACCTTGGAACTCTTGTGGACCACACAGGGATTGAACCTTAGAAACCAAGTGGGTGAGAAGAATCTCTGCCTCCTGTTGTCACTGCTGAACTGGGGGACAGAACCAGGAGATGTCCCAGTGAGCCAAGAAATAAAGAGGCAACACTGGAAACAGAGACAGAGCTCTGGGGCCACATTCAGCCCAAGAAACTCAAATTAATATGGCTTGATGAGCTTCAGAGAACAGTTCAGACTGCAGAGGTCAGAGCCCCAAACCTGCCCAGAGGCTGCTCAAGGAGGAACTGTCCTGAGGGACCCAAGAGATTGACCCAAGGCACTGAGACCAGCCCATGATGAGCCACCTTGAGGGCTTTTCCTGGCTCACCCTGGTGCTTGAAAGCCAACACACCTTGGTGAACCAACCTGTGCACAGGGGTGGGATGTCCCTGGGAGCACAAGCACACACTGGGCACAAACTCTGAAGCTCAAGAAAATCAAGATGTGCCAAAATTTGCATGGGCAGGGACAGGCTGAGAGGTCAGCAAAAGTCTGATTTGGGGATGTTCAGACACCACCCAACTCAGTGGGACAATGCTGGGCTCAGGAGAGGTGCTGCTGTTATGTCAGAATAACAATCCTCACCCAAAACCTGGACTTTGCCTGGTGGTGGGATTCCAGCAGTGACATCCCAGAAAAGTGCACTTGTCAAAGAGTGGAGTGGGAATGTGGCTCCTCTCCCTCTGCCACGCAGTGTCTGTGCTCCCAGGAACCAAAGTTTCCCAAGTTCACAGCACAGAGAGGGGAAATAAGGACGTGGGAGGTGTCACTGAAGAGTTTAAGAGCCTGATACAACAGCACAAATCACTCACTGCTTAAAAGCACAGTTGCAACCTTCCCAAACTCCATGTACTGACTGCCCATGTGCCAACAGAGCTGCCACCCATGCCAGGCACCCTAACCTCCCCAAAATCCCCTCCAGAACTGATGCCTTCACTTTTAGCTTTGATGTTTTTTAGATTCTGTGCTGTCCAGGGGTGTAGATCTGAGCTTCATATTAAGTGTTAGTCAGTTCTCTTCACAGAGTAGGGAGACAAAACAAATCCTTTTCCTGCTGCACACCAAGGACAATTTTCAGGCCCAAAAGCACAAACAAGGGTGGACTGGAAGGAGGAACAAGGATGGGACCTCACAACCTGCAGCTGGAATTGGACAATTAAACCCCAATATGGAAATGGACCAAAACTTATCAAAGTGTGAGATCTGGTGACCATTTGTCCATTTTGTGACCATTTTGGGTCCACCTTGGGTGTAGCCCTGGTCAGACCCTGTCCTGCCCAAGGTGTACCCTAAAGGCCTTTCAATAAATATCTACTTTATTCTCTAGGTCTGTCCAGTCTCTGTTCCAGCTCAGCCTTCCCAAGGTCTGAACAAAAAGGTCTCCCCTCTTGCCAGTCTCCATCCTCATTTTAGTGTCTTAAATTCCAGCTAAAACATCTTTAATCCCTTGTCAGGTATTTCATACAGCAGCAGTGGTTTCACTGGCTATTTAGAACAATCATCTCCTTCCTAGGAAAGGTGTGATCAGCCCTGAGCCCTGCCCTTTCCCAGGGGTTCAGAAGCAGCAGGGGCTCAGTGCAGAGGCTCAGTGCCTCTGACTCCAGAGGAGGCCCAGGGTATGACCTCAACTGGGGAAAAAACAGAGAAGTGCAAGATAACTGCTCACAGTTTGTTCTTGCCATTACACATGCTCATCCTGAGGCCCCAGGATAGAGCCCAAAAATCCATGAATCCCTTCTCCTGGGGGACAGGGAGAGCAGGCAGTGCCAAGCCAGAGCCATGGGGTGAATGTGAAGTCAGAAATTCAGCCCCTGAGCAGACACAGCTTCACTAAAGGCTGTTGAGCTCCCCCAGGTTTGTTGGGGGGGTTGATCAATTTTAAGTGGCAGCTGTAAGGACAAGACTGTGGAGTTTTCTGTAGCCTAGGGGTGTCTGATTCACATCCAGGTAGTGATGCAGGAAGAAGAATGTGGTGCAAAGGTATTGCTGAAAGCTGTGTGAAATGGAGAAAAGGTGGCAAAGGGATCTGCAAGACTTACAAGAGATCTGGTGAATGACACAAACCAGGGATAAGCCGTCCTGGACAAGCTCAGAGAATCTCTAAAACCAGAGTAGAATTGGTGGGAAAAGGTTAAATACAGAACAGTGGAGAGGAGTCAACACAAGTTGTGTGGAAGGTGATCAGGTCTCTTAAACCCAAAGGAGTCACTGCACACACAGACCAAGGACAAACCAGATGTTCCTGTCTGCTTGGACATGTACAGGTGACAGTTTTCCAAAAGAGCTTGTGTAAGATAGCCTGGATACCTTCCACAGTACCAGGAGAATACAGGGCTGTGGAGGCAGGACTGGCCTCCAAGTGAGTAAAGACTATTCTGATCTCAAAAATAGAAGAATCAGAGGGAATTGTGATAATTTGTTGATTGTTAGACTTAAAATAAATTAAGTTATAATTAAACTTGCAGCCCCTTCTCAATGCAGGGCACAAGGAATGCTGAAGTGTCCATGTATTCATACAAACCAGGGGAGACAAAGCCACAAAGGGACCATTTGACACAAAGATATTTTGACACAGGAAATTCTGGAGGCACAGACTGCCAGAAGCTGGAAAAGACTCTGAGGGAGCATCTCAATCTGCCACCCTACTTCTGTTCATGCCTTTGTCTTCAATTTGTTATTACCCAATGCTGGTGAAGGTGGTGAAGCCACATCAACCTTTGTCCTGGGTTTTACTGTGCTGGACAGGGATTATCTCAAGGATGTCTTTGGCTCACCAGTGGCCAGTGGGATTTGGAAGGTGGCATTGCCATTCTCCAGGTTCTGAAGGATGTTGGAGAATATTCTCTGAAGAATATCTACTAATATTTGTAGAAGAAAGGCACCATAAAAACCTTTGAAGAATTTGATTCCGTTTCCAGAGCAATCTCAATAATGCACAGCAAATACAGCCTGGGACCACACACAGAGATACCGAGTCTAATTCATCATTTTCACCATTCAAAGCAAAAGCTTCATGGGAAAAACACTTCCTAAAACTGAATTCAGCAACACTTTAAATTCAAAAAGAGATAATGCAGCATCCTACATAAATAGTTGGTTGCACAGGCAAACCTACTTAATTTTATTATTGTTATTTTTATTTTTATTATTGTTGTTGTTGAATTTCTGAAGTTGCAACCCATGGAGTAATTTGATTTTCCTCTAAAACAAGTTTACATGAAGTAACTTGGTTTTCCTCTAAAAAAGGAGGTCAGAAATAATCAGATGGACTGAACACAGCTAATAAAATAAGCAGTAAATTGGTTAATCCAAGTGATTTAGGCTACCCAGAACACACCTTTCTGTGACAGTCCCCCTTGTGCAAACTCTCCCACTGGTCACCTGAGGCAGGGCAATGTCAGCAGGAAATAATTATACAAATTATAAAAATTATATAGTTTATAAAAAAATATAAAATAATATACATTATAATATATTACAATATAAACAATATCACCATAATTATAAATATAAATATATAAATGTAATATATTTATAAATTATAATTTTAAATTTATAATTATAAATAATAATATAAGTAATTCCACCACTGTGTTTGAGGCTCCCAGGACCAGGAATCTCAGAGTCAGAGCTCCCAAAACTCATCTGTCACAGGACTTTCAATTTGGACAAGCAGCAGAGGAATTCAAGGAGGTGCCCAAGGCCGTGCAGGTGACAGTGGCACAGCTGGGAGCAGAAGCCACTCTCTAAGCCAGGACAGGCACAGAAATTGCCCTGTGAGTGCAGGCTCTGCAGCCTCCCACCACAACTGTATTTTATCAGGGCAGAGCCAACACAGGATCTGATCAAGATCAGAGTATGCAAACATTCGTACAAGATTAAATATAAAATATGCAGATATTTGCAGTCAGGCAAACTGCATCGTTTGAGGTGATTTAGAGTTTATTATCTACAGATCATACAGCAAAGAAAGTGAACTCTTTGAATTAATGCACACCTGCTCACAATCTGAAAGAACAATAAGGATCTCCAACTTTATTTCTCTCTCCTTTTCTGTCTGAGCACTTTGCTAAATTCATCTATTTCCTTTAATCTCCTTCCAGCCACATTCCAGCTGCTTAAGAGACTTTTAATGAGAGCCTGTTCCTGTGCAATGCCCAATGTCCTCTGGATCTGAAAGGTCTTAAAACCCAGTAAAAATATGCCTTTCCTACCTCTCCCAAGTAAGGAGAAAATCAAAGCAGCCCACAACAGGACTCCATATCTGATTTCAGGGGCCTTTCATGTTCCACAGGAATATCTCCACCCCACAGAGAGCTGCAAGAAGCCTTCAGGAAAGGCTGAGAGGATGTGGGACATGAGGGATCCCTGTGCAGTGCACAGAGGTGCCCAGCTCCCCTCTGCCCCCAGCAGCTCTGTGAACACAGAGTTTTCATCCTTTCAGAAACAGCACAATCTAATCCTCCCTATTTGTCCCTGCAGAAAGGATGGCCTGTGAGTGACTGATCAGGATGGTTCCTCTGCTTTGTACCCTCACTGCCTGCAAAGGAGGTGGCAGAAACCCCCAGAGCATATAAACTGTAAATCTCAATGATCAATATTGAGATGTAACAGCTGATATCAAAGCTGTTCACTTTCCTCCATCAGAGTTGTCATTTCAGCCCCTCAGGCAGGTGTCTCTATACCTGTTATCCTCCAGGTTTTCTATCAAGTTTCTGCTCCTCACAACGAGAAAAAGCTTGAATTAAAACCTCAGATGAGTTCACACGACATTGTGAGTCAGAATCCTTTGAGATGGATTGTTTGCTGTTTGCTGCAGGCCCTGCCTGGGAGCAGTAACAGATGATGTGTCCAGGTCCAGACTCATTTTTTTAAAAATAATTCTCCTGAGGTTCCACAAAGAACAGAATATAAAATTCCTGCATCAGGAGAGCTGCCAGTTTGGGAGGAGAAGCAATAATCAGGTCAGGCTCCTGCACAGGGCTCTCCATCCTCACCTGCCCTGGGCTTTCACAGTCTGGACATCCTTGGTTTGACTCCTTCCACCTCCCAGCCCAGCCACATGGAATATCTCCTGTGGATCCCAATTCCAGGGCTGGTCCCAGCCCAGGGCAGCAACAGGGCAGTCATTACAGGGGAGAGCAGATCTTCAGTCTGACTCTGGACTGGCCACATTCCCCAGAGCATTCCTGGCATGAAGCTCTCAACACCCAGTGGGATGGGTTTTTGGAACCTGTGCTACACTGAGACAGTGGCTAAATTGAGTCTGGGAGCTGAGGAGAATCAAAAAGCATCCATGAAACACCTTTCCCTGTGCAATGCACCTGCAGCCCCACAGCCCCTCTGCTGTTTCACCACAGACTCCATCCTCAGTCTCCCCAAATCTCAGCTGAAAGTTATTCCCACTCCATTTCTGCTCTTTCTCTCTCTTTTTTTTCTCCCAGTATTCTATGGGACTGAAAATAGCAACAATGATTCTGTGGCAAACCTCCCTGAAAGAGAGCTGGTCCTTCGAGGAACAATGATGCAGCCAGTAAATAATATCACCATTTAATTATCAGCTCAACAGGAAGAGAAATTTCCTCAGAAACATTTCCAGGAGCACTCAGAACTGGACACCAGAGTTGCTATTTGAGGTGCATTTGGTCCATGAGATTATCAGGGAAATGCCACAATAAGAATACCAAGGAAAACAATGGAATGTGGGTTAATGGGATGGAAATAAAAGTTTGCTGGACATCTCTAGAAGGATACAGGAGATGTGAGGACAGCTTTTTTTGGGATGATCATATTTACTTTAAGGTATCATTTGACACATGATGCTGTTTCCAAAACTATGCAAGGCCCAGCTTCAATAGCCCTGCAAGTCACGTGCTGTTTTTACCCTCTAAAAGCCCCAAAAAATCCTTCCAATCAGGAAATAAGCAAAGCATTGTGGCCCTGGCTTTGATGGAGCAGAACCAGCACTAAATACAGATGCCACGGGTAGGTGAATCAAGAGCTGTGAGCCCAGCCAGCACATCCTGTGAGATCCCAGGCCCCTCTGCAGCCACCACAGGTATTTCAGGATAAGTTAAAAAGAATTCTGTCCATGGAGCAGGGGCCAGCCTGGATGAGACACGTCCCAGCCTGTTCCACAGAGGCCTCCCCAGGAGAAGGCTTTGATCAGGTTTGGTGCTTCCACCTTCCCACCAACCTCCTGCCTGGGGTGGGCCTGCTCTGGATTCTACCCTGGGAGAAGCTCTTTGCCCTCAAGCACATCCTAAATGCCTTTTCACATTGTGAAACATGAATAAGGAGACAAAAGGAGGTTTAGAGCTTTTAATGAGGTCTGGAGACATTCCCACCACCTGAGGAGCTGAACATCCTGAGAGGAGAAGCATGAACAGGAGGGAATGCTTCACAGGAGGCTGCAGGGTGGGGGAGGATTGAAGCAAAGGTGGAAGCCAAAGCAGCACAAAGGGAGTCAGGAGGACACTGGACACTCCTGGATTCCTGAATCCAGAGAGCCAGGCAAGCCCAACACAAGCCCAACAACAGCCAGGCCACCTTTCACACAGAGCTGATTTTTCTCCCTCTGCTAAAAGCAGGTTTTAATTTCCCCCCATGGACCCAGCAGCAGGAGTTCAGGACCTGCTCAAGCACAGCCACAGACACCAGTGAGCCAAGAGCTGCAGGTACTGGGAATGGGGTCAGGGCTCTGCCCACAGCTGCTGGCATTTAAAAGACACTCCCCTTTGTCCTAAAACCACAATATAAAAATTGCTGCCCACTGCCAGAGGGCAGGGTTAGATGGGATTTTGGGAAGGAATTGTTCCCTGTGAGGGTGGGGAGGCCCTGGCACAGGGTGCCCAGAGCAGCTGTGGCTGCCCCATCCCTGGGAATGTCCAAGACCAGACTGGACAGAGCTTGGAGCAACCTGGGACGGTGGAAGATGTCCCTGCTCATGGCAGGTGGGTGACTTTAAAGGTCCTTTCTAACCCACCCCATTCTGGGTTTCTCTGAATTTATCCATTGTAATGCTGTGTTCACTCTGGCAAAACTTTGTTTTCTCTGTTTAAAGGTGAGCTGAGCCTTTGCCAGGCCCTTGGACCATTTTTGCTGGACTATCCCATACACTTCATGCTTTACCTTTGCCCTGATGGAATCAAACTTGGCATTTCCTTCACCCTTTGAACCAGCAATCCTTCACCTTTGCCACATCCACAGCAGGGCTCAGGTCCTGTCTCTGCACGTTGCCACCCAAAAGCCTCCTTCACGTGCTCTTACATCTTTGCAGGTTTTCTCCTTTAAGTGTTTGAAAAGCCAATATTTGGCACATGTGCCTAGGTTCCTCCTCTTTGGCTAAACCTAGAAGCAGACCACTGACCCAGGGTCCCCAGTCCCCTCCAGTTCAGGAATAGTTTAGGTGTGAGATTGCTTTTCTCCCAAACCAAGCCACATCAAACATTCATTTCTAAAATATTCAAGTTCCTCTCGAGTCTCTCAACTCAGTTTTGTGTCTGAAAGCACCCATGTATCACACTGCTCATCATCAGTAAACTCACTGAGTTTTTAGACTTGGGTCTCTTCTTTTGAGTTTCAGATGAAGAGGTGAGAATACACAGGGCACACCTGTGTCAGACCCCTCAAGGGAAAAAAAAAACATTGAAAATTGAACCTACAGCCTCAGATCCTGAGCTGTGCATGGTCAAGAGGCAGCACACACAGATTTCATGTGCCCAGAAAGCTGCTTGTGCCAAATAAATCATTGACACAGAGCAAAGGATCACTCAGGTTGCTTTGACAGAGTTCAGCTCGAGCAGTGGTCAGTGACAGCTCTGTGCTGTTATCTGGAAGGGCAGCACAAATCCATCCACTTCCCCTGGCACAGCCACAGGCACATCCCTGTGGCTGGAAAGCCAAATTGTCCCTGCAGCCCAAGCCCTCCATGGAGTGAGTGCTGACACAGGCTCTGAGTGACTGAGAAAGGGGAGCCCCCCCAGCAGGGGCTTCCGTGTGAATTAGGCTAAATGACACAATTAATAAATTCAAAATCCAGGTGATTTAAGAAAGCTTTGCAGCAGGAGTGAAATGCCAGTGGTGTGCTGGGTGAGGAGCGCCGAGCCAGCAGACACTTCCCAGCAAACAGAAAGAAGAGTCTGGAGTGTGGTGGGAGGCTCAGTGGAGAGGGAACAGGACCCTCCACGTGTGCAAGGCAGCACAGGGCAGCCCTGAGTGCTACAATCACTGAATTACAAACGCTCGTGCCTGTTCTTCCCTCACTGATATGTGCACCAACAGCTCTGCTACCATGAGAGTCTGCAAATCCTGCCCGAGGAGCAGCTCACACAGAAAACGAGACAAAATTCCCCAGAACACTCTGCACGGAAAATTCTGCATTGACCCAACCTGTTACAAACCCATCTTTGCCTTTATCCCAAGCGAACTAAAACCCGAGGAGAAGGCACAAACGCAGGGACAGCCCAGGTGATTCTGATCCTGCAGTGTCGCGGGCTGGAGCAGCACCTCTGCCTCTGTCCCTGGGCTGGCTTTCAGCCTCGCAGCACCTTCCCGTCCCCCATCCCTGCCTGCCGAGCCCCGGCTGCCTGTGGCGGCCCCATCCTCCCACCTTTTCCCCCAGGGAAACAGCGTGGAGGGAGGGATCGCTGCCAGCCTCTCCCGGGGCTGGTTCTCACCCCGAGCACCCTCCGGGGCTTTAATCCACTTTTCCTCGCAGCCCACAGAATCTCCCACCCGTTTCCACATCCCGCTCTTGTACGGTTAAATCCTGCTCTGATCCCCTCCGTCCGGGCTCGCCGGGAGCTCGGGGAGGCTCCTGTGACCCCCGCACCCCGTGTCCCCTCCCCGCACCCCGTGTCCCCTCCCCGCACCCCCTGCCCCGCCGGGACGGTCCCCGCGGTGCCGGCTCTGCCCGGGGACGTGCGGGGGATGCTCCGGGCGCTGCAGGTGCTCGGACCCGCCGGGAGCCCTTCGCAGCGACGGGGACGTGCCCGGGGACCGGGATCGGGCACCGAGACCGGGACATCCCCGCGGAGCACCCCCGGGGAGCTGCGCTCGCACG
>JBBMKD010000101.1:3603458-3618046 GCA_037834095.1 Argya squamiceps
CTCCACACCCACCAGGTTCCTCCATCCTCGCGTGTTCCCTCAATCCCGGCAGGATCCTTCCATCCCCGTGGGATCGATACCTCCATCCCCGCGGGATCCCTCCATCTCCCCGTGGGATCCCTCTATCCCCGCCGGGCCCCTCCATCCCCGCCGGGCCCCTCCATCCCCACCGGGTCCCTCCATCCCGGCAGGATCCTTCCATCCCCGTGGGATCGATGTCTCCATCCCCTCCGGATCCTTCCATCCCCGCCGGGTCACTCCATCCCCTCGGGGTCCCTCCATCTACTCGGTGTCCTTCCATCCCTGCGGGGTCACTCCATCTCTGCCGTGTCCCTCCACACCCGCCAGGTTCCTCCATCCCCGCGCGTTCCCTCAATCCCGGCAGGATCCTTCCATCCCCGCGGGATCGATACCTCCATCCCCGCGGGATCGATACCTCCATCCCCGCGGGATCCCTCATCTCCCTGGGATCCCTCCATCCCCGCCGGGTCCCTCCATCCCCGCGGGACCCCAAGGCGACCCCCGGGGCTCTGCACTCCCAGACCGCGGCGGGGCTCGGTGGGGCTGAGCAGAGGCTCCGGGGTACCCGCAGTGCCCCATGGAGCGGTCGCTGTTGGTGCAGCAGGGGAACATCCCCTTCCCAAACCTCAGCGCTGCTTTCGGGCCGTTGTTTGGAAGCGTCAGGGAAGAGGTGAGGAGGCACCTGCTGTGCCCGGGCACCCAGCAGCCCCCAGAACACCCCTCCTGCTCCAGCTCCTGCTCTGCTGCTCATGGATGTGGATCCCAGAGCATGGAGCAGCTCCCACAGACACAATATGTGACCAAATATGCATTGCACAAGTGACATCTCCCAGAAATGCTGGGTGAGGAGCCTTTGGAGGTCTCCAGACAAACCCAGGACAGGCAGCAGTCAAATCCAGACAAGGATGGCTGTGGCTTTGTGCAGCCAAATCCTACAGACCCCCAGGGATGTCCATCCCCACACAACCCTCCAGGGAAGGGGGTTTAACATCCAGCCTGATCCTCCCAAGTGCAGTTACACAAACCTTCACAGAGGGACTCAGAAGCAAATTTGCCAAGCCCTTCTTCTCTTTGCAGAACCCAAGAGTGGCCACTGGGATAAAGGTGCAATGTCTGCTCTCTGAAAACACTCCCACAAAGTCCCAGGGCTGTGGAGGGGTCTGGACAGGCAGGTGAAACCAGCCCCCCCAGGCAGTGGGTGAGGAGGGGTCTGTGCTGATCTGGGGGTGCCCTGGAGCACCTCCCACCCCCTTCCAGACCCCGGGTAGAGAGACAAGAGGTGTGTGTGAGGCTGAGAACACCCAGCACTTCCCAGAGACTCCCAGCAGGGTCCTGGGGTGCCTCAGGATGTGGAGAGAAAAGATCTGCTCTCTGCTGCTGGGACCAGTGCTGCTCTCCAGTCTGCACCTGGGCTTGTCCTTTTTGTTTCCCTTCTGGCACTTCCCCAGGGCAGAGCATCCCTCAGCCCTGTCCCTGCCTGGCTGGCAGAGATCAACTCTCAAGGATTGGTGATTTTAGGGATTGAGGGATTGAGGTAAACAGGGACAACATGAGCAGTCACCATCTCCCTCCAGTCCTGCTGCAGGAGGAAGAGGGAGCTCTGCTCTCCCCCTGTGCTCTGTCCTGAGCTGGGCTGTGCCCCTGGCCCTGGTGGCACAGGAGGTTGAGCAGGGCTGTGGTTTGGGAAGGGAAGCAGAGGAAAGTGCATGGCTGAGTGCCACAAAACTCTGTGGCTTCATGAAGGTGGTGAGATGGGAGTAGATACCATGGAAAATGGGGTGAGGAAGGGCAGTGTAACTGTTCCAGCCCTTTCAGAGTTCCCCAACACCCAGAACTGTCCCAGGGCCCCCCTGACTCCCCATGAGCTGCTCAACTGCAGCCTCATCTCAACTTTGTTGCCCAAATATTCAAGGAGCAGCAAAGTTCTATTTCCCTGCCCCTCTGAAAAGTTCTTCTTCCCTGCCCTTGGTGCTCATCAGGTGAGACACAGAGATTTGCTGATTTTGTCACCCCTTTTCAGGGATGTTTGCATAAGAAACACTTTCAATGCTGTTTTTCAAAGGATCACAGAATATTTTGGGTTGGAAGGGACCTTACAGCCCACCTCATTCACCCCCCTGTCATGGGCAGGGACTCTTTCCACTAGACCAGGCTGCTCCAAGCCCTGTCCAACCTGACACTTCCAGGGATGAAACATCCACATTTCCCAGTGAATTGTGTAGGAATGACAGGGAGAAGGTGTTGCTTTTTGATATAACTCTCATTTTTTGACTCCGTTCTTGCTACCACAACATTATACAGAGGATACAAGCCTGGGGGCATCAAGGAATTATGGGCACCAGCATTTCCTGAGAGCACCTCAGGGAATGCATTTGTACATCTGCAAATATTTTTCAGCCACAGCTGAAAAATCCTGGGAGCAGCTCAGGAAGAGAGCAGCCCCCTGAGAGAGGAACCACGTGGAGAGCAGCACACCATGGTCCCCAGTGTCACATCCAGGCCTTGGTGTCTTTGGCAGGGAAGGTCACAGCACAGCCTCTGCCCTTCTGCTGGGACTTGCTCTGCAGATCCACGTGCTCTGGAGCAGCCCAGCCTCAGTGCTTTGGGTTCTAGAGCAGCCCAGGTCCCTTTCCTCACACTCTGGGAGAAGCTGTGACACCTTTAACCCCCTCCTGGGTGCACCTCAGTGTGTCAGGGACCTGCCTGGGTGTGTTCTCCCTGTGCTGCCTGGGGAAGGGAGCAGTGCTGGGCAGTGACACTCCCTGGTGTTACAGCTGGGGCTGACTGTGCCCATCACAGCCCAGCCTGCACTGAAGAGCTGCCAGCAGAACAGGCTGAGCTGCTGGGCACACCCTGAGGCCATGGAGAGGTTCTGGGACCTGCCCTTCTTGGTCTTGACTCCTTCTGCCAGCAAAGGGGAGCCTGGCAGAGGTGTTGGGCTGAAGGACAGCCCTGGGTGTGCCCTCTGCTCTTCTCATGGCAGGACAGTTGGAGATGAGTCTCCAGCAGGAGATGTCCAAGTGACAGCATGTGGGACAATGTGAACACTCTCCTTGTCCCCAAACCTCTCTCCCTTCCTGGGTTATTGGGCAGCTGCTGCAGCAGGGCCTGTCCCCACAGTTCCTGCCTGGCAGGAGCTGAGAGAGCCCAGCATGGCAGGGGAGGTGTCCAGGCAAGGAGGGAGGAGCACAGTCCTGCAGCTCTCTTGGGGAAAATCCACTGAACTTCGGGAGTTTTGCTCACCAGTGAAGAGCTGGGTCAGAGGGAGGATAAAGGGAAGGTGAGGTGGTGACTGAAGAACAGAAGATGCCAGGAGAGACACCAGGCAGAGCTGGAGGAGGACAAGGTGGTGGAGCTGGGCATGAAGCAAGTCCCAGAGCAGGAATGTGAGTGGCTCTGGGCTGCCTCAGGACTTTGTTCCAACAGCCCAAAGGGAAAAGGCTTTGCCAGAGGCAGGGCTGAGGCTCAGGTGTGCTGAGGACTCTGGAGAACAAGGCTGGGATTCATCAGGAGAGAGGAAAACTGGTGAAAATAGGAAGGCAGCAGGAGTACCTGAGTACCTGAGGGTGTTCCCCCAAATAGGTGAGGCTGCTCTCACTGCTCACAGTGCAAGGCCAGGGCTCAGGCCTTGCCATGGAGCTCCCAAGGCAGGAAATCCTGGGAGGGCCTGGAGGAAGAAGAGTTGTCTTCTGTCCTGGCAAGTTCCTCTATCCCAATTCCTGGGGTCATGCTCCAGGGTTTGTCATTGCAGATGCCTCTCCAGTGCAGTTATTTTATTTCAGAGCTGATTTGATCTATGCTGGTTTGACAGCAGGTTTAGGGGCATTTCCCAAGGCACAATGGACATGTTTCTTGTGAAGCAGGTAATTTCTGAGCCAGCTGCTTGTTGCTCTGTGCCGTGGCCATCTGGGCAGGTACCTGTATCAGCAGTGATTTCACACCTACAGGTCACACAGGGGTTTTATCTGGGCTGTTTCCAAGGACATTTTAATCCAATTTGTGTCCACCTGGCTTCATTTGATTCACCACAAAGAGCCAAATATTGTGAGATTTTGGAGAAAAGACATTTTGAGGGATTCATGGAAACCCCCCAAATAATTTCCCACTCAGTGTTTCTTTGATGCTGGATTTGACTTCACAGGAATTTCTGATACTCAAGTATTGATTAAATGTATTATATGATTAAATATTGATTAAATGGCAGAATACTCATATTTTCCCAGCCAGGGCTTTGCAAAACCCACCCTTCTCCTCATCTGAGGTGTAAATTGTTCCATCCAGCCCTGTCCTGCTCAGAGAGCCTGGCTGCAGGTGCCACACTCAGAGAGGGCATCCAGGACCCCATGGAACCACCAGGGTTTGTACAGCCCACAAAACAAAAGCCCCTTCCCTTCTCAGGAGCAGAAAGCTTTGGGATGGGCAGCAAAAACCCTCCAAACTCCTTTCTCAGGGACTGCCCAACGAGACCTCAGAGAGGAGGAGGTGACAGGGAAGTGACACCACCATGCAGCCACCTCCTCTAATTCAGATTCAGTTTTCATTTGGAAAACTGTGGAGCACAGAGTTGGAGGGTCTAATCCCCGAGAACTCAGCAATATTTCACATTTCTGTCATGCTTGTAGAAGTTGCCTGGAGGAGAGGAGACTCAGAGGTGACCTTATCACTCTCTACAACTCCCTGAAAGGTGGCTGTGGTCGGGTGGGGTTGGGCCCTTTCTCCAGGCAGAAGTGACAGAATGGGAGGACACAGCCTCAAGTTGTGCCAAGGGAAATACAGGTTGGATATTAGGAAAAAGCTTTTCAGGGAAAGGATAATAAAATTCTGGAATGATCTGCCCAGGGAGGTGGTGGAGTCACCACCCCTGGATGTGTTTAAAGAAAGACTGGGTGTGGCACTTGGTGCTGTGGTTTAGTTGAGGTGTCAGGGCTGGGTTGGACTCAGTGATCTTGGAGGTCTCTTCCAGCCCAGTGATTCTGTGAATTCTGTGAATTCTGTGAATTCTGTGAATTCTGTGTGTTTGTCCATCCCGAAGGACAACATATCTGCTGCAGTAATTCATAATCTCCTTCCCACCAGTGCAGCTCATGGCAGCGGCTTTCACAGCACCACACAGGACCTTCACAGCAACAAAACCCAAACATCGGGAGCAAGGCCTGAGGGATTCCCTGATACCCCAACACCCTCAGAGTCTGGGGTGTCACATTGGCATTGCCTGTCCCCAGAGACTTCTCCTGAGGCCAGCACATGGTCCTCTTGCTTGTGCTGAGCTCAGTCCCTCTCCCAGCAGTGTGAGGCACGCCAGGGGTGCCCCAGACTGTGACTCCAGGCCATGGGGTGTCCTGGGGGTGCCTGGACTGCCCAGCCTGGGAGAATCCTGCCAGGAATTACATCCAGCCCGAGTTAGAATTGCATTGATCCTTTTGGGAGACCCCAGCTGAGGAGCCCCAGCCCCTCCTCAGCCATTCCATCACTCAGCACCTTTGGTTCCCTTCCCCACAGCTCCCAGCACCTGCCCTGCTTCTCCTGGGTCAATGAGGAGGACACGGCTGCAGATATTCTCTCTATTTTTCCTGTTTTGGTCTCCTGGTGTCCTATTCTCCTCGATGACCACCCATGAGGTTTGAGATGATATTTTTATGGAAGGCTGTGCTTAACTAAGCCCTTGTTATATATTGGAAACTCACTGTCCATAAGGAGATGATGAATTAGCTCAGGTGTCCATGTTCCCACCCCAGACATGAGACAGATCCCTCCTCCCCTGCCCCCTGTGCTGGATTATCCTGGGACACTGGTGCTCATTCCACCAGCTGGAGGCTGAGGAGGGAATCAGCCCTCAGCTTATCACAGGGAATGTTCTGGAGCACTGCTGCTTCCCCACCCAGGCCTTGCTCTGCAGCTTCACCAGCACCCAGTGACCCTGTGCCTGGATGGTTTGGGGCTTTCCCCAGCTCAGCCCAGAGAGAATGGCAAGGAGCAGCAGCCTGATTTCCTGGTGCTTTAATGGAGATCCAGGCACAGGCCCCTCTCCCACCTCAGCCCGGGGGGCTGTGGAACAGGGAAAGGGGTGGAGGGTCACAGCAGCAGGGTCAGAGCCACAGATCGGGGAAGGAGCTACAGGGATGGGATCCCTCAGTTTGGATGAGAGAGAACAGATGCAGGAACAGCAGAGCTGGTCCAGACCTCTCACCCTGCCAGAGAGGGGACAGGAACTTAAAATTATTGTGACATGAAGTTAAATGGCATTTTAAATACCCCCCCCCACTGGACATTGTCACCAGGAGCTCTGGGACTGCAGGTGACACCAAGTCACAGGAGCCAAATGTTCACATGCAGTTTAAGGAGAAACCATGTAGATTTATGGAAGAAAAAAACCCCCACAGTTACTAAAGCCATCAACACTACCTTGGGCTGGGGAAGTCCCTAAGCTGCAAATTCTTGCTGTCTGGGGGATTTTTCGGGAGAAGCCTCGTTACGTGCACATTCTGTTCCTGTGATTTTCCCCAGGAATCTGCTTTTGCACAGTGTTGCTGCTGGGCAGGAGCCAAATTTCAAAACCTAAACAGAAAATTGGGGGAAATTGTGAAACAGATCAAAAAGCAAAATCAAATTACAAAGGTGGCGCAAATGAAAGCAGGGGACATGTCATGGAGCAGAAACATGCAGCCCTTGGGAGGATGAAAGGCAGAGGGGAACATGATGAGACTCCTGGGGAAAAGCCCACTGCTCCCTGACAGCATCCAAGGACCTGGTGGGGATTTCCTGGGGGAGCTTTGTCTGGAGGTGCAGCAGGTCAGGGTTGGATCCAGAGTCTCCAGGGGGGTGGGAAGTGCCCCAGGTTCCTGTTTGTGCCCAGGAGAGAAGCTCAGCCAGGGCAGGGGACACTGCTGAGGAGTCCTAGGACCTTCAGGTCAGGTGGAAGGAGATGAAAGGAGAAGCATCAGGAGAGTCCAGAGGAGCTGAAGTCCAAGACTCAGAGCCCACAGGTTCTCCAGGGTCTGCCCCTCACCACAAACAGCAGCTGAGGGAGGGGTGCCATGAACTGCTCTGTGAACCACGGGGGGGTTCCAACCTGAACCCAGTCAGGACCTGGCAGACATTGAAATCCTGGATTTCCAACTTGCTGTGGCAGGGAAAGGTCCCTGCCTGTGCAGCAAGGCAGGACAGGGAGATGCAGGGGTCAGATATTCCTCAGGATATTTTCAAATGAGCCCTGGTGGTGTCACTGGTCCTGACAAAAAGGACAATGGCCTGTGCTGGGCCACCCAGGGGGGTTGGTAAGGCTGCAGCCTGGCAGTGAGGCATGAACAGGTCCCTGCCCACAGCATGGGGCTGGAATTTGATGATCTTCAAGGCCCCCTTCAAACCAAACCCTTCTCTGAGCCTGTGATGAAGACCCAAAATGAGGAGGAAGCAGAGCTGCATCTCTCAGTAGGGCCTGTTGTGATCAGACGAGGGGTGATGGGTTTAAACTAAAAGAGGGTACATTCAGACTAGATATAAAGAAAAAAATAAAGGTGGGGAGGCCCTGGCACAGGGTGCCCAGGGAAGCTGTGGCTGCCCCTGGATCCCTGGATGTGTCCAAGGCCAGGTCAGACAAGGGCTGGAGCAGCCTGGTTTTGTTGAAGATGACCCCGCCCATTGCAGGAGGTTGACAATAGATGGTTTTTAAAGGTTCCTCCTTACCCAAACCACCCTGTGATTGCTCAGGACAGGGCTGAGGGGCAGGGCCAGGATAGTCCTTGCACCCTGGAGAAAACAGGAGGACAGAGAGGAGCTCCTCCATCCTGGTCAGTCTTGCTGAGGTCCAACAGCTCAGAGAGGCCTTCATGGAGGTCTCCTGGCTGGATGGAGCAGGACTGTTAATCCCAATTAACACTCAATCAGTCCACGTGGAGCTGCTGGGCTGCAAGAAGGGAATCAATGACAAACTGAGCAGCCTGAGAGCTCAGTGCTGCCTGAAGAGGAATCAGTCTCCCCCTCCTTTCTTCATCCCCTCTGCTCCCAGTACAGTCCTGACCACTGTTTGACACCACATTCTGCATAATTCTGCATAATCAGTGATGTGAACCAGTCCATGGAGAGCCCTGTGGCCCCCAGCTGGTTCCAGGGGGATGTCTGGGGGGAGACCCAGCCTTTAGCAGATGTGGGGAGCAGCTCCTTGCTCTGTCAGTGCTGGACCCTGGGAGCTTCCCCTGAGCACATCCTGTGGTGTCCTGGTGGCCAAACCCTGAGCCAGAGCAGGGGCTGGGCAGGAGAAGCCCCTCAGGCTGAGCCCTGCACTGCCAGGCAGGCTCAGCTGAGCTGAGCTCACCCAAAATGTCTCAAACCCCAGGGGGGTGCTGTCCCCAGGGTCCCCAGGGAGCCCAGCTGGGGCTGCAGCTCCAGGCACTGCCCTGGGATGAGCTGGTGGCTTTGCAGGGAGGAACAAATTCTGATTTCCAAAGCACTGAACAGACACCTCCTCAATCAGGTGCATTTTGGTAGATGAGTCAGGCTCGGGAGAACAAAATCCAGGGAAGTGCAGCCAAGCAGGGCCTGTCCTGCCCCTTCCCCATCCTCAACCACATCCCAGGAGTGGGACCAAGTCCTGGATCGTTTCTGAGCCCATGCCACTTAGCAAATGCCTTTTGGGGGCTGTGTTTTGATTCCTCTGGGTTTGCTGTCGACCACAGTTTCCTGGCCACAGCCTGTGGGCCAGTGGCTACGTGCTCTGAGCTTCCTTTTTGGGGAGCTGCACCCTCCACACTCCACTCTGTGAACGGCCACGGGGAGCACAAACAGGAGCAGGGAAGTGATTAAGAGGAAACAAAGTGGATGTGGATGCCAGACTGGAGGGTTCTGAGAGCAGGAATGAACTACAAACAGCCTCGAATCGATCATCTGCTGTTGCTCCAGCAGATAAATGGGAGTGGGGTAGAGCCTGGGAGACTCAGAGGTGCTGGGAGGAATAGGAAAGGACAGGACAGGAATAAATTGGGGCTGAGCGGGAAGGCAGGAGTGCTGATGTAATGCACACCCAGGAAAGAAGTGGTTAAGGGCTGAATAAATTAATATTTAAGCTACAGATTAGTAAGAAACCGAGGGAAAAAATTATTATAAACCTTCCACATGAATTTGGCAAAAAGAGCTCTGTCTGGGGATTTTCTTTCTTTCCTTCTGCAGACAGAAAACGTCACAGCCTGAATTTGCCCCTCCGATTCTCCGAGGGGGAAATCTCCCTCTCGCAGGGATGCGTGGAATTTGAATTTTAAATTTACAACCAAAACGAGTTAAATTGGGCTGAATCGCCAGCAAACGTGAGTCCTACTGTGATTTTGGGTGAAGCCGAGCTTTCCCGGCCCCGGCTCCGCTGCCGCTCGGCTGCCAGCAGATGGTACTGTGCCCCCGAGGATCGCCGCCTGCTCCGGGAGAAATCCTCCCCAAAGCCTGGGAAAGGTGTTTGTGGCTCTTCCTACTCACCCCACCGCCCTTTTCTGCCCGAGGCACCCGAGGGGAGCGGGGTCTGCTCTCGGGGACCCCCTCACTCCGGACAGGTGACCTGGATTTTGGTTCCCCCCCTTCACCTGGACCATCCATCCCACAGAGCTGGGCTTGTCCTTCTGATGTGGTTTCCTCCAGACTGATTGTCCTCCTGCATCCTGCGAGCACTGCCAGGAGCCCACGGCCTTGGGGAGGGTGTTTTTGAGGATAGAACCTGTCCCTGTGCTGTGCTGGGCAGCCCAGGCTTGTCTGTGGTGGGACATTCACTCCACACTGAGCTCAACCTGACAGATGACCTGGATTTTTCTTCCCCCTTCACCTGGAGCATCCATCCCACAGAGCTGGCCTTGTCCTTCTGGTGTTGTTTCTCCCAGAGAGATTGTCCTCCTGCATCCTCGGGGCACTGCCAGGAGCCCACAGCCTTGGGGAAGGTGTTTTTTGGGGATAGAACCTGTCCCTGTGCTGTGCTGGGCTGTGGTGGGAGCAGGGGAGGATCCGTGACCCAGAGCTCCAACCCACACAAAAAACCACTGTGACAAGAGTCTGGAGGGACAAGACACAGGGAATGGCTTCCCACTGCCCAGGGCAGGGCTGGATGGGATTTTGGGCAGGAATTGTTCCCTGGGAGGGTGGGCAGGCCCTGGCACAGGGTGCCCAGAGCAGCTGTGGCTGCCCCTGGATCCCTGGAAGTGTCCAAGGCCAGGTTGGACAGGGGTTGGGTCACCCTGGGACAGTGGGAGGTGTCCCTGCCATGGCAGGGGATGGTCTGTGGGGTCCCTTCCCACCCTGTGACTCTGTTGGTGCCCGGGCAGCTGTCACAGCCCACTGGATGGCACTTGTGTCCCATTGTCCCCAGCTCCCGGGAAATGTCCCCATCCAGTCCCCAGGACACGGAGCTCAGGTGGGAGGCACCTGCTCTGCAGCTCAGCAGGAGGGACTGCACCACCCTCACTGCATTTTAGGAGAGTCTTTCTGTCAGATTAAGATGGGTTTTGAGAAATTCAAGTGATTGAGACTCAGCCACTGCTTGCAGAAGTGTGAGCAGGACACAAGATGCTGCCTGTGCCCTTTCTGAACCCCAAACACACACTCTTGTGATCACAGAGACAGGGATCCTGCTCCAGCACACAGAAACTCTCCCTCCTGAGCACATTTTCCACCAAAAAAAGTGATAATAAAACAAATGGAGCAGTAGATAAAGGTGGTACTGAGGTAAATAGAAATTTTCCCCCAATAAAGGTTATTTTTACAGCTGTGATTCCCCAGTTAGCCCCACAGACAGGACAGCAGGGTCACTGAGGGGTAACCCCAGGGAGGGGGGGAACACATGGCTGTGATGACACAGAAATTTAAGCCAGAGCAGTGACCAAGGAGAACCTGAGGAACCCTCACCTGAGGAGCCCTCAGCTGAGAAACCCCCACGTGAGGAACCCTCACCACTCCCTTTGCACTGGGAGCCCTGTAGGATGGGCACAGAGAGGACCACACTGATTGGGGATACTCCAGTTGACTTTTCTGCCTTGTTATGGAACAGAAGTGGATTTACAGGGATCAGAAGTGAAGCTCTGGCATCTTTTGAGCTCCATGAAGTTCCAGCTTCCCCTGCAGTGAGGCCTCCAAGGGTGGCACACTTGTCAAGCTCCATGATGGGAAGGATGATGCTCAGACACTCTGAGGGGTGCAAGTTCCTTTTATTTTTGTCTGAAGACAGCAGGCAAAGCCAAGCACAGAGCCTGGAAATGAGTTGCTCTGCAAAGCAGGACCATGGCAGGAGCTGGGGAGTGAGGGGCTGTTTGGGGGGGATGCAGGGTTGTTGGTCCAGGGAGCACAGTGGGAATGGAAGATACATCTGCCCAGAACATGAAAATCTGTCAAAGGCAGCAAAAAACTGTCTGCAAACATTTGTCCAACTGAGTGTCAATCGAGGCAGCTGCTCTTCATTTAAAGATATTAACCTGCCTTCACGAAAGGGCAGCTCTCCCTGAGCTGAGAGGTTCTCCGTGGGAGTGGGGTGGCTGGTGGGCATCACTCAGCTCCTGCTGAGCTGGCAGGCTCTGTGTCTGAGCTCCTGCTGGTGCCAGGGCTGTGCCACTCTCAGGACAGCTTTGCAGAGGGTGAAATTGCCCCATGCAGTGTGTCACTGCTGCTGCAGGGAGCCTGGAGGAGGAGGGAGCAGGGACCTGGCAGGGAGGATTCCTGTGAAGGTGTTCTGGACTATTTCAGTGTTTTGTGTCATTATCACACCCAAAAAGTGGACTAATCAATATTTATAAAGCAATACAGCACCTTCTTCTCACAGAAGTGCTGGTGGGAAGGAGCCTTTGGAGGTCTTTAATCCAAGACTAATGCTTGGATTAGAGAAGGTGACCATGGTTTTGTCTGCCCAGAACCTCCAAGGATGGAGATCCCACAGACTCTGGGTAATAGGATCCCTTCAAACACAGTCCTGGGTTTAAAAATAAACTCGAGAAGCTGATGGGAACAGACTGAGATCTGAAGTCATACCCTACATGGGCACCTGGACCCTCCAGCCCCACTCAGTGCAGAGGGGCTGCAGGGTGGGAGCCAGAGCAGGGCCTGGCCTGGCCTCTGTCCGTCTGCCACAGGCAGGTCACATCATCCAAGCCCTCAGCTCAGCACCAGAGAGGGAAAGGGGCTCTGGAGCAAAGTCCTGAGGAGGAGGAGCAGGTCCCAGCCTCAGTCACCACCCCGTGTCCTCTCTCAGAGCTCAGCACAACCCTCCCAGCACCAAAGGCCCAGGAAGGCCTGAGTACCCTCAATGAGCCATGATAAAGCAGAATTGGGCAGAATTGGCCAGGGCTGGGCCAAGCTGTGCTGTGCAGTCCAGTGCTGTCCTACCCCTGCAGGAGACATTTCTCTCATCCTTCCCTTTGCCCCTTTGTCCCTCGTGTGTGACACCCACTGGGCCTGAGCAGCACATCCCCTGTGGTCTGGGAGTGCAAGACCCAGCTCTGATGATGCTTCAGTTTTAGTTTCCATGTTTTTCAGGTTCTGTCCTGCCCAGGGGTGCAGCTCTGAGCTCACATTCAGTGTCACTCAGCTCTGCACAGAGCAGGGACACAAAACAAATCCTTTTCCTGCTGGAGACCAAGGACAACTTTCAGGCCCAAAAGCACAAACAAGGGTGGGCTGAGGGCAGGAACAAGAAGGATGGGACCTCACAACCTGCAGCTGGAATTGGACAATTAAACCCCAATATGCAAATGGACCAAATCTTATAAAAGTGTGAGACCTCGTGACTGTTTGTCCATTTTGTGACAATTTTGGGTCCATTTTGTGACCATTTTGGGTCCACCTTGGGTGTAGCCCTGTCCAGGCTCTTGTCCTGCCCAAGGTGTACCCTAAAGGCCTTTCAATAAATATCTACTTTATTCTGCAGCTCTGTCCAGTCTCTGTTCCAGCTCAGCCTTCCCAAGGCATCACTAACCCCAAGGGGAGCAGGACCCAAGAGCTCAATCTGAGCTCTACAACACAACTTTGGGACTGGAGTTATGCAACTGTGACTGGAGAAATCGGAGGAGGCAGCACAGAGCTGAATTTATCCCTTTCAATTCAATTCCTGGCACTTGGTCAGCCAGATCCCTCTCGAAAACCCAAGAGCTGTGACAAGCAAGGAAACTCTGTAACTCTGTCCAGCTTCCCTGGAAAAGGCCTTCAGTCTCCTTCCTGGTGTCTGGGAGCTGGGGCTGCTGTGAGGACAGCCAGGGTGAGCTGTTTGTCAGCTCTGAGCACAGAAACATTCCCCAAGAGCAGAGGAAGGGGAGGAGGGTTGTGCTGGGGGAATAATGGGCTGGAAGAGGCAGAGATCTGCCCTGTGGGGATGGGTCCCCAGGGCAAAGGATGCACAACTTGTCCTAGATTTCTTTTTTTCCCCTCTTTTTTTTTTTTCTCTCTGAGATCCCAGTGTATAATTGCAGGAGGGGACAAGGGAGAAAATGAGCTGAAGGCTCATAACTGCAGAGGCCGGTCCCTGTGAGCAAAGGGCCACATGTCCCCTTTTATCACCAGCCATAATTCCCTCCTTGGCTCAAAGGAGGCTGTGAAAAGAGCAGGACTGGTTCAAACTTCCTTGGGGTCTCCGTGGCAACCAGCCCTGCAGGAGCCTTTTCTTCCTTTCCCCTCTTTCCTCTTTTGTTGTTGTTGTTGTTGTGTCATTAAAACTTCCCGGATTGAATCCCCACCAGGCTGCTCTGCAGGCTCTGCTCCAGACCTCCTGCCTGCCTCCAGCCAGCTGCCCTGGCCCCTTCTCATCCTCTGCACCAGCAAAGCTCAGCCCCAGCCCAGCAAAGCCCAGTCCAAACTCAGCCCCAGCCCAGTCCAAAGTCAGCCCCAGCCCAGTCCAAACTCAGCCCCAGCCCAGCAAAGCCCAGTCCAAACTCAGCCCCAGCCCAGCAAGGCACAGTCCAAACTCAGCCCCAGCCCAGCAAAGCCCAGCCCAGCTTCATATCAGGATATTTTTTCCTGTCCCACTTCATTCCTGCCTGGTGTTTCAGATTCTTCCAGTTCAGCCCAACACCCTCAGAGTGTCCAGACAAAATTGGGGATTCTCTGGCCCCTCCAGACTGGGCTGTCCAGGAGGGGCTTGGGGCAGTCCCTGTGCAGTTCCAAGGCTGAGCAGCCCCTTCTGCCCCAAGCCCTGGGGCACAGAAGGGGCTGTTGGGGCACAGCAATGCCAGCTCCAGCCCCTCACACCTCTGTGAGGGCAGGGCACAGCCCAGGATGCCACACCTGTGACCTGTGTCACCCATCCCTCCCTGGCAGCACCAGGCATGAGGAGTGTGATGACTTGGAGCCAGGGACAGAAAGCAAAGCCCGTGGATTAGAGCTCCTCCTGTGCTGTGCTGGCTGAGCTGGGCTGTGACACCTCCCCAGGGGCACAGCCAGGGCTGGGGTGGGGCAGAGCTGGGCTCTGGGGGGTGAGGCTCCATCTCTGCAACAGGGACAGGACCAGGAATGGCTGGAGCAGTGTCAGGGGGTTTGGGATGGAGCTCAGGGAAAGGTTCTTCCCCCAGAGGGTTCAGGCACTGCCCAGGCTCCCCAGGGAATGGTCCCAGCCCCAGAGCTCC
>JBBMKD010000101.1:3618149-3637309 GCA_037834095.1 Argya squamiceps
GTCAGGGGGTTTGGGATGGAGCTCAGGTAAAGGTTCTTCCCCCAGAGGGTTCAGGCACTGCCCAGGCTCCCCAGGGAATGGTCCCAGCCCCAGAGCTGCAGGAGTGTTTGGACAGCCCTGCCAGGGATGCCCAGGGTGGGATTGTTGGAGGTCTGGGTGAGCCATGAGCTGACCTGGATGATCCCTGTGGGTCCCCTCCAGCTCAGGACATTCTTTCAGCCCCATCCCGTGATTCCAGGTGGAAACACGTTCTGTGGGCACAGCAGCTCAGAGAGGGGAAGGTCTCCAATCCTCCCAGTGCTCCAGGGCACTCATACCCAGCCCCAGCCCAGGGAAAGCACAGCTCTGATGGAAATGCAGGGATCTCCTTTCCCTCCAGCAGCACAGGCACTCATCCACATCACAGGGCCCCATCACTTCCAGCTACAACATCGTGGAAAATCACAGCCTGCAGCAAAAAATAGCTGCTCTCATTCTTTTCCCAGCCTCTGGGATACTGCTGGGCTGCAGTCCTGGGGAAGGAGAGAAGGAAGGGGAGGAATGACTCTGCTGCCTGTGCTCCCCATCCCTCCCCCAGGCCTGGGATGCATTCCTGCAGATGTCAAGGTAGACAGAGCTGCCTCAAACAAGCCCAGGACCTGGGGCATTGTTTCTTCATGTGCTCAGCTCGTCCAATTAGTCAGATTTACTGCAGCCCTCAGAGGCACCTCAGCCTCATCCAGGCTGCCCCAAACACGAGGTGAAAACTTCCCTTCCCTTCCAGCTTCAGGGGGACACCACGAGCTGCCCTTGCAGGGCTTTGTGTGGTGGTGCTGCTCCCAGGAGAGCCCTGAGGCTGCTGCCCCAGCAGCCAGACCTGTCCCACCTCTGGCACGTCCTCACCCAGCCCTGCTCCCTCCTGCTCACCCACAGACTCCTCACACACACCTGGGGGCTCTGCACAGACTCACCTATCCCACTCATGCCTCCCCTGTATCCCAGCTGCTGCTTCAAATCGGTGAAAAAATCACATTATTGTGCAAGAAAACCTTCTGAGACCTTCCCCACAGGACTTAGACTGCCCTAAGTGGCTCAGGTGAAGACTCCACAGAGCCCTAAATGGCATCTGGAAATAATTTTCCCACTAGGAGATGATGGGAAAAGTGTCCTACTGGACCAGACTTAGATTTCCCTTCACTTCAGGGGACAGTGGGGATGACTTGGAGCAGGGATGACATGGACAGAAGAGCAGGAGGTGAACAGAGAACACTTCAAAGCTGCATCCTCAGCTCTGTAAGCCCAGAGCAGTGACCCCACATGATGCCAACATTATTGCAGGCAAATCTGTGCCAGTCAAACATAATAAAGTCCTTGTATTTACTGAAGTTTGAGGTGGGTTTCCTTGCTCACTCTCTGTGCTCCACGTTGCCATAGCCACTAAAACCCAAGTGTTAGGCCTTCATTAGGGTTTGGGTTTGTTTTTTTTCTGAACATCTCCTTGGCAAAACAGAGGAAAGGTCTGAAAATCTAATGGAGTTTGAAGTGTGAGGTGCAGAGGGAACTGAAGTAGATGACAAAGAAAGAAAGGTGTTTTTATTGACAGCCTGGAACTGCTGCAGTTCATGGGCAGCCAGCACTGAGGTGAAGAGTCCTTGGAGCATTTCTGGCAGTGCTGGAGGAGCCAGCAGTCAGCACTTCCACCTCCCTCATTTTCTGGGAGCCCCTGCCCACAGAGGGTATTTATATATTTTTTAAAAAATATATATATATATTCTATATATATATATATATTCTATATTTATATATATTCTATATTTTATATATTATATATATATATATATATATGTTCTAGGGTGACTAGAAAGGAGAATAACTGAACCTGGGGCAGCAGCATTTCTCCTTTTTCTGCCCTTCAGATATGAAATGTGGGATTCCAGTTCTGCTCCTCTCTTCATCTGCTCAGTATTTATCCGGGCTGTGATTCACAGCTGTCCCTTGGTGTTCTGGCTGCACAGAGGGGGAGGCAGCTCCTGCCTGGAGGAGCTGATGGGATACACAAGAAAATGGGATTTCCCCAGGTTCACAAGAAATGCAGGCACAGATGAAGAACCTGGGCCAGAAAAATCATGTGAGGAGCTCTTGGGAAAGTTGGCAACACAACACAAGTTTCTTGATTTGGATCTGAGAGCAGGTTACACTGCTGATGTTTTAAAATGTAACCTTTCAGTTTCAATTTAAAAAACCCTTTTTTTAATCTAATTTTAAACAAAAATATATGTCTTTTGTTTTTTCCTTTTTAAAGGAAAAAATAACAAAACAAAACAAACAAACCAGAAATCACAGGGCTTTGTCCACAAGACTGGGATATTGCAGGAAATTGGCTGAAAAGAATTTCTACCATCACTGGTAGACAAAAAGGAGGAATTCTACATCACCAGCTTAGAAGAGTTTGTAAATAAATGGAGTGAGGTAAAGGCTATTTGCAGGAAAAACAGAACCATAAAGTTATTGCTAAAACAATAAAAACAGTGCAAAGGGTTCTGCCAGTCTCAGAGCTGTTATCACAGGATGGCTCTGACCAGGTAACACCAACTCCCAGATTCCCACCAGAGGTGAAGAGCCAGGAAGAGCAGAGGAGCAGAGGCTGCAGGAGGCAGAGGGAACACAGGGATCCAGGAGAGGTTTGGCCAAGAGAAATGAGGCTCAGGGGAGTTTAGAGGGAGTGTTAATGTTACCTGTCACAGGTTAGCTGCAAACAGAGCCCTCATGAATACTCAGGATTTCGGTAGTTTAAGATGGAAGGAGTCAGGCACTTCATCAGGCTTTGAGGAAGAATTTCCCCAGCTCTTCACAGATTTTCTGTAATTATTTACTTTAGCACTGATGAGCCATCAGAGTACTAATGTCCTATTTTACCTCCACTTTAGCAACAAAATTTATGTCTCCAAACCAACAAACCCAAGTTGTTTTTGGTCTTTCTAACCCTTAAAAGAGCATATCCTAGAGATCCCCCTCCAGTTCCTGCTCCTGGCCATGCCCAGAGGTGAAATTCAACGTTAGCAGCCACTTCATGCCCCCTTCACTGTGACCTGGGGTGGACCAGCAGGTCCAAGGGGACAAGGGGTCCAAGCCCCCTGCTCCCTCTCACTGCTTAGGGCTGCACCACAGGCCTGGAACATCCCCTGCCATCCCCAAAACTCTGAGCCAGGGCTCTAAACCCCCTCTGAGAGCTCATCCCAGTCATCCAGCTCTTGCCCTTGGCTGTGAGGTGTGGCTGGTCCTCTTCACATCCCCCTGACCCTGGGGTGGCTCCACCAGGAGGGTCTGACACTCCTCAGGGGTTCCACACATTGAAATCCACACTGAGCACAAATCCAGGAGCCTCCATGGTCCCATCACTTTCCCCAGGCACTGAGTTTCTTCCTGCTGGTAGATTCAGATGGAGAAGGGAAGAAAAGCTGCAAGAAGGCAAAGTTGCACAGTTAGAGCCCCAGGGGGAGGAGAGGCACCTTTCCAAAGTGATCACAATGCTCCTTTGCTGGAGTTTTGTTGGGATAAACCAAAGGATCCCTTTGGATGCCTCAGCACCTCCAGCAGCAGAATTTGCAGTGCCACAATGTCCCAAGACACACAAGGACCTCTGTGCTGACATTGTAAAGGCAGCAGGGCTTCTCTTGAGCAGCCAAACCTCTGACTTCCTCAATTCCTTTCATTTCTGGGCATATGGAGACTGGGCTATGAGAGTCAATATTGCCAAACTAGACAGAGTGATGTGATTGAAAAGACCCTCAGTTAATAAAACTGTCACTCAGCAGCACAAGGAGGTATCTATGAGTGAAATTTTGAAATTGTACTCTTTTGGGCAACTGTCATTTGCTCTTAGAAATTACATTTAAAATTAATGTTTGCTGTGGAACTTATAAATATTTGTTCAGGCTAGCATGAAATATGCCCAGGATAATTTTAGCATCAGATTTTCATTTCGGAGCAGAGAAGACTCAAAGTGATTCTGTTCCCTTCACAGACAATGGAGTCTTCATCCCTGGGAGACAGGTCCTCCTCCCTGGGGAGCTGTGCCTGCTGTCTCAAGGCTTTGGGCATCAAGGCTGACACAACCAAAGGCTCAGCTGAGAACTGCCATTGTTCTCCTGCTCGTTTTTCTGCTCATTCCACTGGGAGAAACTCAGAGCCAAGAGTCTCCTGGAGTTGGGTGAGGGACATGCAGGACCTTCTGCTCCCAGGATCTCCAAAGCAATTTCAGACACACCCCAAACACAGTCTCCTCACCAAAAAGTGGGACGACACAAATTCCTTGTGATGCTGGGACAAACAGATGTTCAGAGAGCAGTGGAATGGAGAAGTCAGAGGATTTGGGGGGATGAGGATCTCCAGAAACTTCCTCAGACACCAGTGGGAGCCATGGAGAGCATTCCCATGAATTCAGTGTGCTTGGGATCAGCCCTTTACTTTGAGGACCTGCCCAGGGCCATGTCAGTCTGGTGTGGAGGAGCTTTGTGTCTCTGCACTGGCTGTAACACAGTGAGAGCACACCAAGGCACACTGAGACCTCTGCCCCACCACAACAGCAAATAAAGCCTCTGAATTTGGGTCTGGGGTCACTTTCCCTCCTGGTCCCTGCAGAGGAAGCACTTTGTAGCTCAATATTGACTTGGTTGATAAATCCCAGCACTCAGGAATGGATAAGGAACATTTTGTACTCCCCAATGTCTGATGGACAGGAACACTTCAACCACCACAGAATCATTAAGGTTGGAAAAAATCTTTAAGATCATCAAGCTCAACCATCAACCCAGCACTGCCAGGTCCACCAAGACCTTGATGATGGTCTCCAACCAACAGCAACTCAATTCAGATTTCAGAAGCTTTCCCCAGCTGGATTCCTACAGTGTCTGAGGTTTTTGTCCTCTCCCATGAGCTCAGCCACCTGCAGTATCACTGAGACATCTCACTTCAGCCTCTCCATTTGCTGCCTCTCCAGCAGTGACACTTTAATGACAGAAATTCTATCCCTCAGTACTTTTAATCCTTACTCTGTTTGTGCAGCTTCCGAATATCCACCAATACAAACCTGGGCAGCATTTCCAGCTCTGCTTTTGCCAGAGCAGCTCACAGGCACCTCAGGGCATTTCACAGAGCCCAGGGCTTCTTTAGGCAGTAAGGGAAGAGTGCCTGGGACCATTCCCTGGAATGACACAGACAGGGGCACCTTCATCCTTCCTGAAAAACTCCCCAAAGCTCCAGAACAGGTGTGTCATATCTCAAGGGTCTATTTAGATCATTCCTGTCCCACACTAACCCCAGGCTGTGACTGAAATCTCTTCAGGGCTGGGTCAGTTGGCTGGGCCAGCTCCACACCAGGGTCCATCTCCATGGTTAAAAACACAGGCAGTAAATGTCAAGATCTGGGGAAGGTTTCCAAGTAGTGTTTAATTTACTGGAGTAGATTAAATCCATGTGTCCCCAAATGCCATTTGACAATCTCTGCTTCCTTAGACCCAGGCAACTGAGTCCAACAAAACCCATCTGGGCTCCAGGAAGATCTGCCAGGACAGACTACACCCAACATCCCCTCTGGGATTCGAAATCCCATAAGGGAACAAGAATATTTAATATCCATAGTGGGTCACAGTCAGCTGGAAAACCCATTGGAGCAAGCCTGGAGAAATTTGGCCTCATGGTCCCTGCAGCAGATGCAGGGAGTGATGGAGAGGGGAAGTGTGAGCAGTGTCCTCCCTTGGGTGTGGGATGGCCAGGACTGCAACCCCCCCTCCTGAGAGCAGCAGTGCCCCAGCTCAGCATCCAAACACACCAAAATCAGGGAGAGCTGGCAACCAAGAGCAGCAGGAGCAAGAGGCAGGAGCATCACGGGATCATGGAGTGGTTTGGGTTGGAAGGGACCTTAAAGCTCATCTCATTCCACCCCTGTCACAGGCAGGGACACCTTCCACTGTCCCTGGCTGCTCCAAGCCCCATCCAACCTGGCCTGGGACATTTCCAGGGATCCAGGGGCAGCCACAGCTGCTCTGTGCCAATGTGTAATTAAACAACAATGAGGAATTTGTGCCCAGAGCCTTAAGGTCAGGAGGAGGTCTGGAGCTTTCAAAACCACAAGATACATTGAGCTGCCCAAGACAGGACCTTGACTCTCCATCACTGCCACAGCTCTGAAATAAATTGATTTTTTGGCTGCTCCTAAAGCACCTGATCTCGAAGTGGTTCCACCCTGGGCAGCAACAGAGCTGTGGTTGCTGAGATGCTTTAGGAGAAAAAGCAACTTGTTTGGCTTCTCCCATTTCTTTGTCCCATTCTGTCGAGTCATCCCCTCTGACTGCACAATAGCTCCTGTTAAAACAGGCTACCTAATACCCTGTTTTAAGGCTTTTAAGGAAAACAAGGACTTTTAAGGAAAATCTTTGTTGGGTCTATTTGCAAATCATGATTAAAGGTTGTTTTTTATTTTTTTTTTTTGTTACACATGTGGGGGTTTGATAATATTTGGATCTTCCTGCATCCAGAGATGCACTTCACAAAGAATTCATCTGTGGGACACGTCCCCATCTGCCTGCTCCCCTCTCACCATGACAGGGCATTTTTTTTTCAATAGAAAGCCAGGCTGCCACTGCTCCCCCCTCCATCCATCACCCCCACACACTGAAAACCTGGCCACTGCAGGTTTCCTTTCAACTTCATCACCAGTTTTGCCCACACCACCACATCCAGAGGGTTTTCCACCCCTTGGTGCCCCCATCCCTGTCCATCTGAGGAACAAGTTCTGTCTCACTCCCGCTGTGAGATTAAGCTGGATCACAGCCACCCCTCACCACAGCCACCCTTCATCCTTACCTTGCCGAGTCCTGGCGATCAGGGGCAGCACATCCTGGGCTCCAAGTCAAATTGTGGGGGGGTAAAAAAATATTTTAAAAAATTAAAATTAAAAAAAAAATCCTCCCCCCCAAATGGCAGTGCCCCAGTGGCGTGTGGTGCACAGAGGGTTTGTCAGTGGTAGCGAGGGCTCGGAACAAAGTTGTGGGGTGGAGGGGGAGGAGAGGGTGATTGACAGCCCTGGGCTGAGCCTCATCCCTCACCTTGGGCCATGCGGTCTGATTGGCCGCCTGCTGACATCCCCGAGCCCTGCACTTTTTAATAGACGCTTTTGGATGATCTACGGGGGAAAGGCTTGGAGAGGTGTGTTTCTGACAAGCCAGAAAGTCACCCGAGCCACGAGGGACTTGGCTTCACTCTTTTTACCTCTTTTTTTTTTTTTTTTTTTCCCCTTTTATTTTTTTTTTTTTCCTGGGAGGAGGGGGATTCTTCATTTTGGCACTTGATGTTTTTCTGAAAAACTTCGCGGCGATTTCCCCCTTGCACCAGCCTGGACTGATGGATTACCACCTGCTTGGACTAATTCTGTCTTTTCTCTTCAATGGCACAAAGGTCTTAGCCGGTTACCCAATTTGGTGGTAAGATTCCTTCCTCCCCTCGCCCTTCCTCTGCCTATGATTGATTAATGAATTCATTAATTATTAGCCATGGGAGCTGCATGTTCCTTCCTTTTCACCCCTCGCCCTGCGGAGCTGCTCATGGTGGAGTCGAAGCGTAATTTCCTCAGATTTGACCTGTAATTAATGAAATCAGTGAAAACTTTGGGGGTTATTTTGCAAGGGCCATGCCTGGGTTTCCTTTTGCACAAATGGAGGCTTCCCCACCACTCTTAATTTCTCCATTTTCGGCACTGTAGCAATGGGCTCTTGGTTCAGATGTGAAAGGATGCGGATTTATTTCCTTGTGGAATGGGAATTTTTGTCTCTCGCATGACTCTGTCACAGGGATTTTCTTCCTTTCTATGAAACTGCAATTGATCCTTTAAAAATTTTTTATTTTGATTTTCTGTTTGGTCGCTGCGTTTTTTGGACTTCTTTCCCTTCTTTTGTTGTATTTCTGTCATGTGAATTTAGTCCGGCAAATAACTCGAATGGCACCTGAGAAAACATTCGTTAGCAAAATTGCTCAAAGGTGGATTTTGTTCATTTTAATTATGGAAATGTCGCTAATTTCCTTGCACCAACGAGAAAAATAAATTTCAAAAGAATTGGTTGTATCTTGTAATAAGGCTGATAAGTAACTCGAGTTACTTATTTTAAAAATAAATCTAACACTATATAAATGAATACAGTAACAAAATGCAATTGGAAACCCTTTAGAAGAAGAAATATAGAATTAGATATTCCAGGTCATTTCAATCCAGCAGACAGTGAGTTGCATAACAGAATATTTCAGTTTATTGCTGTCTTTATGTAGGATTTCTTGCTGGAATATCTCTTGTTAAGTTTCTGTATGTGCCAGGTAGGGGCTGTGAGCCTGATGATCCGTAGGGAAAAGAGGGAGATGGTGGAATTTGGTGCTACTGAGATTCTTGGGGTTATTTTCGCCTTTCCAGAAAAGTCTCCCTTTTTTATTACTGAATTAGATCCTTTCAGTGCCAACATGGAGATGGCAAAGAAGTAGGTGGGAGTGAACTTGGGAATGGACTGCCATATCTGGGAATATTTAGAATTCAGAAAGGAAGAGACGAATTTTTATTGTGTTTTTATTATTAATAACCATTTATTCCCGTGGACTTTGGGGATGAGAATGTGCCTTTCCAGAGGAGAAAGACCGAGGACACACAATGAGGAGTCCCCGCTCAGGAAGCGTTTCAAAGGTTCACGAAATGGCTAAATCACAGCAGGTTTTCCTGGAGAATTAAATGATTTCCTCGCCCTGAGCGTGGCTGCCCAACTTCAGGCCCTCAGCCCCGGGGCAGGGGAGGCTCCCGAAATTCAGGCAGCAGCACTTTGATCCTTCCCAGCCCTTTCCTCCCCTGTCTGGGCACGGGGAGCGGGGCAGGGCTGGAGCTGAGGGCAGGAGCTGCGTGGGGCAGGGACACCTGGACATGACAGCAGCTCCCACCAGCTCCTGCCCCGCCTCAGGCTGGGATATAAACCAGGATTTAATGCCCAAATCAAGGAGGGTTTCAACTCTCAGGGCGAGGAACCAAAACCTTCTCAACAAAAAAACCTTCTCGTTTCCCCCTGAGAAGCAAAAATGTCCCCATGAGCAAAATGTGGCTGTTTTCAGACAGGTGTCTGCCCCACGCCCTTCTCCCAAACCCCTCAGAGTTCACCCCAAAGGAACAATACAGAGGATGTAGGACGCAGACACCAGGGGCATGGCAAGCAGCATCCCTGGGAGAGGAGGGAGGCGAACACACTCTCCACAGAATTTCATCCACAGATCCAAGTTTTTGCATGTTTTTGTCGATTCTGGTGACACCAAAGTGTCAGAGAGTCTCTGCTGCTGTGGAGGGACGTGAGGAGGTGCCCCATGGAGGGCTGAGGTTGCAAATGCTGTGGGGTTTGGATGTGTCTTGAAGGCTGAGGGAGCAGGAGGGCAAAAATATCTGCTCAGGCACAGACAATGCTGCCAGAGCACACAAATTAAATGTTCTCCTTTGGTCCCATTGAAGGCTTTCAATGCCTGCTCTGTGCAGATGAGGTTTATGTAGTGGGCTGTGGCATGGTGAGATCTATGCTCTGAAAAAACCATCATTTTCCAATTGTCTTCCTGCTCCTCTGCTCCTTAGGCAGGCACAGGGCAGGCTTTGGGGGATGAGCCCCACTTGCAGGGCTCAGCACACCCCAAAACAGGCCAAGGGAAGCAAAGGTGGGGCTCAGCCTCAGCCTGGACCCCTGTGCTGGTGTCCTGCACCCCTCCAGGCCAGGCTGGGCTGGGGCTCACCCCCAGCCAAACCCATTTCTGGTAAATTGGAGCCCTTCAGGGGCACTGCTCGTGTGGCAGGGCCCCGAGGATGCTGACAGGCCGTGCCCTGTCCTGCTGGCACCACCTGCCTGGGTATTTTCCTGCTGGAGAGGGAATGTTCTGGCAGCAACATCAAAACAGATCCTTTCTGCTGCGGGACAGAAACGAGAGAAATGTTTATTCCTGTGCTGGTGAGGAAGTGTCTGGGTGTGCCCAAGGGAAAAAAAAAAAGGTGTGACAAGAGCGGGGTCTGATCACCTTGTAAATGGGTTTTAGGGGTGGCTGGGATAATCCTGCTGCTCCACGGTGCAGCAGACAATGCTGGGAGCCCAGAGCAGTGCAGAGGATAAAGGGATGGAGCTGCTCAGGGTCTGTGGGCTGTGTTTTATTGAGGGACGTGGTTCCTTCACATTGTCCAGAGAGAAGAGAGCCCAAGAGCAGCCCTGGAGCTCTGCAGGAGGGTCCTGCCCCAGCTCTGGGCACAGGGAACACAGCAAAGGGAAGGTCCCTGTGCTGCACACCCAGAGCTGGGGGTCCAGCCCTGCTGGATGGAGAAGCCAAGAGGGGATTTCAGCCCATCTGGGTTGTTGGAAACTCCCTGACATTGCCCTGTCCCCGGGCAGGCAGCTCTGAGTGAGGTCCAGGGGTGGCTCAGGCTGTGGATGTAACCTCCAGTGAGCAGGGGAGGTATTTTGACACAGCTCCAACCCTTCTCCACATGCTCCCATCCCATTACAGCCCTGCCAGGGAACAAATGGGGCACAGATGGGAAAAGGTCAGTGAAATGCTGCCTGTGAGTGCTGACAGGAGGAGCTGGGGCCAACAAAGCTCCCTCAGAGACGTGTCCAACACTTGGGCTGTCTGGTTACTGCTGCTAAAAGAGCAGGAGGAGATGGGGAGCTGTGGTGGGACCAGGCTGCTGCTCCTCCTGACCCTCAGGAGTGGTGTGGGTGGGAGCAGGGTGGGCACAGGGGCTGTGGCTGTTCCCAGCCCCCTGGGACATTCCAAGGCCTTCTAGGCCCAAGCAAAAGAGGTGGTGGTGACACCAAAATCACCTGCAGTTTTTTTTTTAATCCCGAATACCCTGATGGCCCAGATAATACCATGGACAGATAACACCAGGACGTCAGGAGTCATTGTGGGATCACGGTGTGAAAGACAGATCCATGCAGTGTGTAGAGATTGATGCGTGGGCCCACAGCTTTGTTCTGGGAGAATTTAGCTGGAAATCCAGCTTTCTGTTGGAAATTTAACTGGAATCCGGAATTTAGCTGGAAATGCAGCAATTCAGCTTTTTGTTGTGGGAGAAATTTAGCTGGAAATCCAGCCCATGGCCAGAGCTGTGTCAGTGCAGGCCTACAGAGATATTGTATCCTAGGAAAGAGCTCAAAATCACTCCCAGGATGTAAAACACGTGCAGGGGCTAAAGAACTCAGTCAGAGAGACATTTCCACCCATGAGCTGAAGAAACACCAAAAGCTCTGCTCCTCCATGGGCAGCATTCCCCAAGAAGTCTTGAAAAGCTCTGGTGTGTCACCAGCCTGGAGAAAGGAGTCGGGTTTGATGTAAACAGGGAGTAAAAATTCCAGCCTCACTCCTCTCATCATCCCTCAGGATCTGGTGCTGATGAGCCCAAAGCTGTGACTGTCACAGGTGCCTCTCCCCATTCAGCATTCCCTGGTCTCTAAGCAGATGATTTTGTCCATCACAAGTTATTAAATGTTATCTCTTCCCCTCAGAAATGTTTTTTGGAGAAGCAGGAGGTGCTGGCAGCTGGCTGAGGATCCCAGTGGCCTTGGGCCCTTAGGAAGAGGCAGGGAGAAACTTCAGAACATGTTCTCACTCATCCCACAGCAGCTTCCTCCTGAGGAAAAAACCTGTGAGAACCTTTTTATGTAGAGGCAGTCAGAGGTGACATTTGCCTGGTCCCCTCCAGCTCTCAGTGCCTCACCTTGCTGGGACAAATGGGAACTTCATTTTCTTGGCAATCAGGAGTTTCCCCTTCCTTTGAAGATTCAAAACACTTTTATCCCACAGCCCATTAGAGGCACATAGCTCTTGCAGCTTTATTCTAAAGGAGTAAAATCGAGTGCAGATCTTTGTGAGGTCCCTCCAGCTCAGGATGTTCCATGGCAATGGCTGAGGGAATGATGGAGGAGGTCAGTGATGGAGCCCAGCTCTGCACCCCAAAGCAACCACAGCTCCCTGCAGCTGCTGCTGCTGTGTGAGCACAGCCTGGGGGGCTGACACCTCTGCCCCTGCAGGGTCACAGCTCCTGGTCCAGGGCTGCAGCAGCTGCTGGGGAGGGTAGGGAAGGTGGGCAGGAGCTCAGCTGGGCTGGGGCAGTGAAGGGCAAAGCTGGGCTGACCTCTGTCTGTTCATGGACACAGCCCTCAGCACCTGACTGGCCACAAGGGTTCAGGATCCTGTGGTTCTGAAGGGTTTTGTGGGCTAAAAGGTTTTTTTCTTCAGCATTTTTCCCAGCCAGCTGTAGGCAGTGGGAAGGGGATGGTCAATCCATGCCATGAAAACCAGGGGTTTTGGAGCTGGAATTCAGGTTCATCCTGAGTCCTGAGTTGGGGGCAGCCCCAGGCAGTGCCAGAGCAGATCTCCAAGGAGGCACAGCTTCACAGCCTTGTGAGCCCCAGCACACCCAGGACCTGGCAGAGTGCTCCAGGTGACATCTCTTGCTGGTTTTGTCCCTCCCCTGCACAGAATCCCTGAGTGGTTTGGGTTGGAAACAGCCCTGGAGGTCGTTTTGTTTCACCCCTGCCATGGCACAGGGCAGTGGGGTCCTGAGCTCAGCAACAGCTTCAAAATGCTCCCAGAGTGGGACAGCACAGAGCAATAACCAGTGTCACATTCCTGAATATCAGAAAGTCTCCTTCCCTCAGAAATTAATCCCTTGAGTCCCCTGGAGTGCCCCAGGGCCTGCCCTGTCCTGCAGGGCCAGCACAGGAGCCACAGGGGCCCAGGAGAAGGGCTCTGACTCACCCTTCTGCCCTAAAGACACAAATCTCTGCTGCCAGTCTTGTAACTGAACTCAGTTTAGGTGGCCACGAAGAGCTTTGAAGAGGCAGATTAATTGCAAACCCTCATTTGACTCCTTCACTAAAAGCAGCGTTTGCCAGAGTGAAAAAGGGACCCCAGGGAAGAGCACTGGGAATTCAGGGGGGATTTCTGGCCACCCAAGCCTCTTAGCTGGGAGGCCACAAGGCAGGGATTGCCCTGCTGAGCCACTGCTGAGCTCCCCCCTGATGAGCTCAGGCAGGAATTCACACCCAGTGAGAGACCCAGGCAAGGAATAGGGACAGGAACTCAGAGCTGGGCTCACACTGAGCTGGGGCACCTGACCTGCTGTGGGCAGGCACAGCTCAGGAGGGATGGAGACAAACTGGAGTGTGGCTGGGGAGGCTGCAAAGGTGGCCAGGGGAGGTGGGGGCTGCTCACAACCAGCACAGGGCTGAGCTTTTCTCTCCAGTGCTCACCAATCCAGCAAAGGGCAGCTGCCAAAGAAAGGTTCATTCCTGAGGGGACCCTCCTTGCTGCAGGGAGGTGAGGAGGGTCTTTCCTGGGACATTTGTAGGATTGGACTGGCTGGTGCTGGAATGTCCCACTCTGAGCAGGAGCTTGGACTGGAGACCCCCAGGGATCCTCTCAGGCTCCTCTCCTGTGACTGTGGCAGCCTTGGCTCAGGTCAGAGCTGCCAAAGGTGATCTTTGAGGTTCCTCCTGACAGCTCCTGGGCCACTCCATCCCCAGGGTACATTTGGTGGGGGGTTGTGCCTTCACCAGGACACCCAGAAACTCCAACCCATGGCCCACACCCACAGGACCCTCCTGTCCCCCCTGCTCTCCACCACACTTCTGTGCCCAGGTAGGGGCACTGCCAGCCCAGCTGGGTCAGGACAGGCATTCAGCTCCTGCTCTCACTCATCTCCCTCAGTGTGAGCCCAGGGGAGCTGTCCCCAGCCCTTCCTCCCTCCCTGAGGGCAGCCTGAGCCCCAGGGACAGGGCTCTCACTAAACCACTCCTGACTTTTGAATTTCACTTTCGTCCTTTAGCTGACACTCAGGGGGCATTTGATTTCTGCTGCTGTCCTGGAGGACAAATGCACTTTCTCTGCATGGGAACCAGGGCTGTGAGCAGCAGTGGAGGGGTCTCTTCCCCCTGACATTGGTGATTTGAGCCTCAGCTGCTTCCACTGCCAGGTCAAACAGTTCAGCAGGGCTGGATCTGACATGGGAAGGCAGGAAAATGTCCAAGCAGCCAATTTTAAAGAAAAAAGACCCCAAGCATTACCCAGGAAATAATAAAGACTAAAGAACTGAGCTGTGCATTGAAACCTGCAGGTGTAATGCACAGCACTTTCCATTATCTCTGTCATGATTTAACTGAGTGACATTTTCATCTGCCCTGTGCTTCCACCTCAGTGTCCAGGGCTCAGCATCAGCTGGGGCAGCCCTGTGGAACCCCCTGGGGTGCTGGGCCCAGAGCCCAGGCTGTGAGCAGCACTCCAGCACCCCCAGCACTCCTGGCAGTGCTGCTGAGCTGGGCCAGGGCTGTTTGCAGCTCTGCCCCACTGCAGGCAGGACCTGCAGGACCCTCCCTGCCCCTCTCAGCCTTGCCCTGAGTCAAAGTTGTGTCTGGCTCAGCCTGAGCTTCTCCTCTGGCTGAGTGGAGCATCCCTGCCTTGTCTGGCAGCAGTTTTGAGCAGCTGCCTGAACTCCCTGCTCTCACTGAGTGGTGTCTGGCTGGTCCAAGGTGTGACACAATATCAAATGTGGAATATTTTTTGAGCATTGAGACTGAAACAACTCTGGGTTCAGAGTCCAGCCATTCACCAGTGTGGACACAGCACAGTCCTTGATGAAAGTCAGGACTCATTCCAGAAATACTGAGGAGCCATTGTCATTTTTACAAGGTTATGAAACTCATAGCAAAGGCCTTTTGAAGGTGGATTCGTGGATTTTGTGTGTCATGGCTGTGATGCTGTCCCAGCAGACAGACTGGAACCTGCAAACTGGGATCCAGAGCTCTGACTGAAACCCTGCTCTGCTCAAGGCCACTTTCCCCCTCAGCCTCCCAAAGGCAGCAGCTCTAAATGGAGCTTGGGGTGGGGTTGTGCCCAACCTGGCACAGCTCTAAAGGGCTCTGAGCTGCACCCCAAGGTGTTGATCTACAGCAAGGGGGCTGTGATGGGCTGTCTGAGCCAGGGCTCTGCTCTGGGAGGTCACCAAGGCACTCTGGACCTCTGTAAGGTCCAAAAATTCTGTCTCAGCCCTGATCTTGGCAGGGTTGGAGCCTCCTGGTCTCTCCTTTGTTGTAGATGGAGCAGCCCAGTGGTTCCAGACTCAACACTTGTTTTTCCCTGGTTTTTGCTGGGATGAGACAAATTTGATGTTCACCTGCTCCTGCTCATGCCACAGCCTCATTCAGTTCCCAACACCACTCAGAGGATCCATCAGGGATTTTCCTGAAGGGCCTGAAATGGGGAGGATTTGTCAGGAGCTCAGCTATAAAATTGACATTTCACACCCACAGCTACAGCTCATGTTCCTTCCTCACCTGGAGCTGAATTTTAACCTTCTGTTGGCTTTGCAATCTTACTCTTGCTGACCTGACCTGAAGTCCTTTCTGTGTCTACAAATGGCAGTGGTTCAGTGATGCTGAAGTCTGTAGTGAAGCCCCAGCCCTGCTGGGTGTGGTGAGGGGGTTTCAGTGCCAGGTTGTGTCATTTAAGGTTGTTTGGGTGAAGTTTTCAGGATAAAGGCAGTGTCAGGATGGGACATAGGCTGAGATTTCTGTGTTTGTTCTGCTGTGATTGACCCTTGGAGCCTTTTAACTCCCCCTGTGCTGATTTGCAGCTTTTCCTGTGTCACAAGAGGACACAAAAAGAGCTACACTCACTTGTCAGGATGTGAGATGAGAAAGAAGGAGAGTTTGTTTGGGGATCTCAATTTATATAGGCTCTGGAATTTGGTCAGGGATTGAGGGATGAGACAAACACCTCTCTGACCCCAATGGTCAACTCAGAAGTCCATCCTGACCCCAATGGTCAACTCAGAAGTCCATCCTGACCCCAATGGTCAACTCAGAAGTCCATCACCTTGTTCTTCCCCCTGGAAAGGAAGGCATTATTTACCAAACATCACTCTTTGTTTATTTTACAATGCATGACAAAGCTCCAGTAGAGATGTAAACTATCAGAAGGCTGAAAAATCAGGGAGACTTTCCTGGGAAAACCTTTTCCTTGGGACAGGGGGATCTGGAGAGCCCCCAGCTCTCCCACTGCAGAGAACTCCAGCTCCTCTCTTTCCTATCACTTGGCTGGGACCACACCCAGGACTGCTCAGAAATCCCAAATTGAGCCCAAAAATGGGCAAACCACGGGCTCCTTTCCAAACACTCCTCATCTACCCTGTGTCACCCTGTCCTGGCCAGGGGATTCCTCTCTGCAGTCACACATCAGCAGACACCAAGGCCAAAAAACCTCCCCCAGAGCAAGGAGCTGGGAGGGGATCCCTGCCCAGCCTGGGAAGGGCCTGTGGATCTCAGGGCTGTCAGAGGAGATGCTTTGCCACCCCTGGAACAGTGAAAGAACCACTCTTTGAAAAGCAAATTTGCCCTGATAAAGGAGCCAAAGTCTCTAATTCCTTCTCTGAAGATAGGTTTCCTGATTTGCTAATTTGCTAATTTGTCTTTTTCACAATTCACTGAACCTGTCTGCTTTTAATTAATCTTACAAATCTAATCAAGTCTAACTGGCACCTTTCCCAGTCCTCACACTTCTGAAAAGGAAACACTTTCCCTGCTGCCCTCCAGCACCAGCCTGGCTCAGATCTTCCACCACCTTTTCAACAAATAAACCCTCACTGGGGCAGGAAGGGTTAGTGTGGGCTGATAAAATCATGAGGGTTTCTTTATTTTGATCCCATTTCTATGTCACAGAGTCACCCAAGTTTCCTGCAGTTACTTTCTAGAAATTGTGGAGATTTATAATTAAGAAATTTGCTGTGGTCCTTGAAAAATGTCACAGGAGCTTTTCACAGTCCTAACAAGTTCCACTCAGCTCTTTACTCCTCCCGTGGGCTTTGGGAGTTTCTTGCTGCCAGGGGCACATTTGCAAGGCAGGTTTTACCTGCAGAGATCTCTCAGACGTTTTAGGGGAGGTTCTTGTTGGGGTTTGGGGGTTTTTTTGGGGGGGTTGGGTTTGGTTTTTTTGTTTTTGGTTTGGTTTGGTTTTTTGGGGATTTTTGGTTTGGTTTGGTTTGGTTTTTTGGTGTTTTTTTGGGTTTTTTTATTGTTGCAAAGTATTTCAATTATCTTTTTAAATTCTGGTTATTGCACATTATCTGCTCCAGCCTGATTAGTTTGGTAACAACCAACTCCCCTTTAATAAGTTTTCAATGAAATCCACCTGTTGTCTGTTTGACAGGGAGTTTATGCAGATTTTTGATAAGTGATAGCAAAGATCTCTTAGGAGCTGTTGTTGGATTTGCTCTCAGGACAGAAAATACCAGCATGACATTATTTCAGCCATTATTTATCCTATTGTTGCACCCCAAGTCTGTTTGCAGATCTTTGCATTTCCTACAGAATGAGGAAAGCACAACAAAAACCCAAAGGGCTGAATTTCTTCAGGTGAGGAGACAATATTTAGATTTGCTGCTTGGACAGAGATGATCCCAAGTGAACACAAAACAGGTCCTGCAGATCACAAATGATGGCAGGAGTGTGGTGAGGAACAGGAGTTCATTGCTCAGGTTTAAGAACCCCTTGTGGGATAGGTCAGGGGGCAGCCAAGCCCCACCCTGCTGCTTTTTCCAGCATGGGGAAAAGAATCAGAAAGGGAAAAGTATAAAAGTATAAAAGTATATATAAAAGGGAAAAGTTCAGTTCATGGCTTGAACTGAAGGCAGTTTAATAGGGAAAGAAAAGCTGCTGCACACCCAAGCAAAGCCAGGTGAGGGGTTCCTTCAATCCTGCCCATCCCAGGCAGGTTCAGCCTCCTGCAGGGCTCCATCACCCCTGGGGAGGCAAATACCAACATCCCCCTTCCTCCTTTTTCCCCAGATTTTTGGTTAGTTGGAAATTTATCATCCAGGGGCCTCTTCAGCACGAGTCACCTCCCCTGGGGATGCTCCCAAATATTTTCCTTCTTTCCAACATCCAGCCCAGCACATCAGCCAAGGTTCCCAGAGGAGCTGTGCTCCAGGACCAGCCCCTTCTGGAGTGCCTCAGACCCCAGGGATGCTCTGGCTTCCCTTTTCCATTGGGAGGGTGTAAAGCACATTTCTCACCTCCTGTCCTGTCTGGAGTGGCCCCAAAGGCACCATTCCATGATGTCTGAGCAGTGGGAAGCTGCTTTCCAGTGCCAAACTCCGTGATTCCCCCTGGGTGATTTCAGGGCAGTTGGCACCAACCACTTGAGCCCACCCAGCACCACGGCCCCCCCAAAGGTCTGAGGTGCACTGCAGCCCTCAGGGGAGGATTTCACACCCAGTTGTTCATTTCCTCAGGTGTTACCAGCAAAGCTTGAACCCACAACCTTCAGAACCACACCAGAAATGTGATTTTCCAGTTTTTGTGTGGTTTCCAGCCAAGCAGAGAGGTCAATGCACACCCTGAGCTGAGGGCTCAAGGGCTGAGGTGGAGCACGTGGGGAGGGCTGGGCTGACCAGGGGGGGGTGACCAGGGGGGATGACCAGAAGGAGATGACCAGAGGGAGATGACCAGAGGGAGATGACCAGTGGAGGATGACCAGTGGAGGATGACCAGTGGGGGATGACCAGAGGGGAATGACCAGTGGGGGATGGCCAGTGGGAGATGACCAGGGGGGAATGACCAGTGGGAGATGACCAGAGGGGAATGACCAGGGGGGAATGACCAGTGGGGGATGACCAGTGGGGAATGACCAGAGGGAGATGACCAGTCAGAGATGACCAGTGGAGGATGACCAGTGGGAGATGACCAGAGGGGAATGATCAGTGGGGGATGACCAGTGGGGGATAACCACAAGGAGATGACCAGAAGGGATGACCAGAGGGGGATGACCAGGGCAGAATGACCAGACGGGAATGACCAGAGAGAGATGACCAGTGTGGGATGACCACAAGGAGATGACCAGTGGAGGATGACCAGTGGGGGATGACCAGTGGGAGATGACCAGAGAGAGATGACCAGTGGGGGATGACCAGGGGGGGATGACCAGAGGGGGATGACCAGAGGGGGATGACCAGAGGGAGATGACCAGTGGGGGATGACCAGAGGGGAATGACCAGAAGGAGATGGCAAGTGAGAGATGACCGGAGGGGGATGACCGGGGGGATGAACAGAGGGGAGTGACCAGAGGGGGATGCC
>JBBMKD010000101.1:3641599-3657269 GCA_037834095.1 Argya squamiceps
GGACAGGGCTTGGGGACACCTGGGACAGGGGAAGGTGTCCCTGCCCATGGCAGGGGTGGCACTGGGTGGGTTTAAGGTCCCACCCAACCCAAACCATGCTGTGATTCTGTGATTCTCTAGTGAAGCTCTAGAAATGCCAACCCAGGGTTGTGTCTGCAGAGCAAACGACCTCTGGAGGGATGGGGAACTGGGGGAGGCAAAGGCTGGGCAGGAACCCTGTGGCAGATCAATGAAAGCACCCAGGTTTGGCCCAGGGACACTGAACTTGGAGTTCTGAGGATGCCACTGGCTCAGCCTGATGTGCAGGAGGGCTCTGGGCCCTGGAGCAGAATTTGTTTCTGCTCCTGAGCCATCAGGACTGAAAACCCAGCACAGACTGTGAAAAGAAGATGGAGAGGGCAGGGCATGGGAGGGCAGCAGCCTCCCCTGGGAGGTTGGAGGAGCTCCCAGGTTTGTGGTGTTTGCAGACTGGGGATGTTTCTGCAATGTGAGCTGCAGACAGAGCACTTGGGAAAGGCTTAAAGCTCATTTCTTTATAAAGCTTCTTTGGATCACAAAGGTATAGAGCAGTAGGGGAAACAAGTCAGCAGGGGCAGAGGAATTTTCTCAGTGAGTTCAGGGAATCCTGCAGCACCTTGAGCCATTGCACTGGAGGGGTCAGCACAGCCCATTTGGGGACCCTCTGTCCTTCCTCTACCCCTGCACAGTCCCTGCCCTGGGATCCCTTTGCAGTTACCACAACGGTTGTGTGAAATTCCTGAGCTGCCTGGGGCTCATGGTGTGCACAACTCCTGTGCCCTGCCACGTGCCCCTCCTGCAGGCTCAGCTGTTTTATCAAAGGCTGCTGGAGGAGTTTAGTTGGAGAATATTGATATATTCAGGAACGTTGATAATATTGATCCACCCCCAGCTGGATCCCAGCTCCTGTGCCACCCTCCTCTGCTGCCCCTGCCAGGGTGGGCTCTCCCTCCTCATGGGCACAGGGGACAGGAAAAAACCCTCCTTGCAAAGCCAGGCAGGGCTGTGACCCCTGAGTGTGATCCCTTCCCCCCAGGGTGAGCAGTTCATTTGTCCTGCCTCAAACAGCTCCTCTGAGAAAGGCACAGGCTGGATTTGGAGATATTCTGTGTCAGAGAATCTGCAACAAGTGTTGGGCATTGGTCTTTTGCTTTGAGATTTGTGCCTTTGCACTCCACTGCTCTGAATTCCCACTCAGCAGCCATTGTCCTGCCCTCTTCTGCTGGACAGAAAGTCTTAATCTTCCCCTTCTCACTGTAACTAAATAATCTCTCAGAAGCCTTTCCAATAGACTGATCAAACTGTCAGCATAAGCCACTGCCTCAGCTCACTGCTATTGCTCCTTTGTCCCCTGCCCGTGTTTTACATCCCATTTACAACAAGGAGGAGGCTTAAACCACTCCAGTTCCTGCAGCATCCTGAGCCCCTGCCTGGGTGAGACAGCCCAGCCCCAGCCAGAGCCCCAGGGAGGAAACAGAAGGACAGAACTACCCTGAAGGATGATGTGGGCAAATCCCAGAGATGGGAAACCCAATTTCATAAACACCATCCTGTCCTCCTGCCCCCTGGATGTCCCATTTCCCTTTGCTGAGTGTGCAGGGGTGGCTGCATTCCCCTGGAGACTCAGCCTGCCCCAGCTCCAGGGCAGTGACACGTCCTGCCCGCTCTGAGAGGTGACATCTGTGCCCAGGCTGTGGCTCACAGCCCCTGACACCTCCCCAGGGTCCTCTGTCAGCATTTCCTGGGCTTTGCTCAGTGCCAGGGGGGTCACAATGACTTTTTCTCAGCTCAGCTTGGAGCTGGTCACTTCTCCCTCAGCTCGTCCTGCTCTGGTTCTGAGGGAGAAGAGAGGTCCCTGCCTCCCCCAGACCAAACCAGGAGAGCTTTCCTGGATCCTCTGGCATCCTCCTGCTCTTCCAACAGGAATTTCTGGCCTTCCCATGTCCCAAACACAATTCCAAGAGATGGACTCTGCAGCCCAGGTGTCCTCTGGGGGTTTTACATTTCTTCAGCCTGTTGCCCTCAGTTTTCTTACTTGCAAGTCTTTGAAATCTTGCAGTGCTGTTCTCACGCAGCTCCAAGAAAGCAATGTATATTTTTAGCAATTATTTATTGTTTACATATTTATGTAAATGTATGCATGTTTATTTCTACTCTGGGAGGAGGAATGTGATTGATGGTGATGTTTCACCATCCAGGTCAGAGAGGTGGCAACCTGTGTAGCCAATCTCTTTACCCTTGTACAAATGTATATAAGTATTGGAGTCAGATAATTAAAACAGAGGAGCTTCCCCTTGACCTGCTGTGCTGCCTTGTTCCTTGTTCCTGCCTGAAACTGGCACACTTCAGCCAAACTCAGATTTCCACCCAGAAGGGATTTGAATGCAGCAAGGTGAGGGTAACAATTGACCCTCCCAGAGGGCTCAGACCTGCAGCTCCAGCTCTCCTCCCTGTGCTCCTCCCTGCCAGGATTCCCCACCCATCCAGGGGAGTCAGGAATGGCATCTGGATGCTCCATCCCTGGAGGGTTCAAGGACAGGCTGGATGGGCTCTGAGTGACCAGGTCTAGGGGGTGAGATCCTTTCCCATGGCAGGGGCTGGGAACAGGAGGATGTTTAAGGTGCCTTCCAAGCCAAACCATCTTGTGGTTCTGTGATCTCCTTGGACCAAAGCAAAAATCTCTTGGACTTCCCAAATCATCAGAACTCTGCCTGAGCAACCCCAAACCCAGAGGCAGAGGCAGGGGAACCCTGGGGCTTGTGAGACACCCTGGTTTATGTTCATTTATTGCAGCTGCCACCTGCACCCACATTATTCTGTAAAACCAAAATAAGGGCAGCAGAGATGTGGGTGATGGGTGGGGGGTGCACACACAGGAGAGCAGCTCAGGCCATGGCCACAGGGCAAAAGAAGGCCAGGGAAAAAATGGAATAAAACAAGATTTTATTTCAGTTCATGGGGCAAAAATCTCATCACAAACCTTCAGGCTTTGGTCACCCTTCACCCAGTAAGGTCCATGAGCACTGCACTGTCCAGCACTCAGGGGCAGGAGGTAATCTAAGCTGACCTCATCTGAGAGGTCTTTCCCTAATTCTCTGTGGGGCCAGAGGAGCTTTTCTGGAGTGTGGCACCTCCTGTCTACAATAACTCTGCAGGGAGCAGAGTAGCTGAGCCCCTCAGTGCCTCTTTCTCTCCATCCCTTACTCAGGAGCTTTCTCTGGGTCACAGCAGCTGCAGTTTAAAGGGGAGAAGTGAACCCTGCCCAGTGACAGGGGGACAGGAGGTCCCTTCAGTTCAGTGCCAGGTTAGGAGGAAAGGGGCAGAAATCTCTGTTCTCTGAAATCCTGATGCACCCAACACATCCTGGCACCCATTTCACCCTCCCCAGCAAACCTTCACCTCACCAACACTCTTCTGCCCTTGCTCTGCACCTCTTTGCACTGGCAAAATCTGCATTTCTCTAAAACCTTCCACATCAGAGAACTGAAACTTCTCTGGTGGCACTGATCCCTCCCAGGGCCCACAGCCCTCTGTCCCTGCCAGGCAGGAGCAGCACCCAGATGGTGCCACTGGAATTCAGGTTAATTGAACCATTTGGCCATTCCAGAGCTGGGGGTGGATTTTCCATGGTCCTGCCTGAGGGAAGATGCCTCAGGGCCAACTGCAGCCCCTCAGAGCCCACAGGGTGTGAACCTGTCTCTGCAAACAGGGCAGAGTGAGGATCCTCTGTGTCCGACAGGGGTGTGTGACCCTGGGGCTGTTTTCTCCCTGCTGAAATGCAGTTTGCTCCTTTGCCTTGGCAGAGAATTCGGGCACAGGCAGCTGCTGACCCACAGCACGATTGTGCTGGGATTATTTCAGAGTTCCCACCAGCTCCTGTCTGTCTGAGCTGTGTCTCCACCCTCCTGCCAGGAGCTGTGTCCCCATCCCGCCCCTCCTCAGTGCCAGGCTGCCAGAGGTGACACTCCTGCCACCAAGGGGGGGATGCTGCCCTGTGCCATTTTGGACACACAAAGGATGAGGAAGACACCAGGAGGTCACGCAGGAAAAGCTTCTATTTTAATTTTTTGACTCCATCTTTTATGCATTTTGATTAGAAGGCAAAAGATTGGCCACCTTTCTGACCTGGTTGGTGAACAGCACCATCAATCATGTTTCTCCTCCCAGAGGAGAAATGTGTAAACAAAATAGATAAATTTTAAATATTTACATAGTTTACATGAAGCTGCGTGAGAATCTTCACTACAAACTGCAAACACTGAAAAACACAAAAATTCAGAGCAACACTGCCCCTTCTCCCCCAAAATCCCAAAATCCCAAAATCCCATGGCACCAGGTCACAGCAGTGCTTGGGTGTTGTTGTAGGACATGAAAGAAAGATGAGAGACTCCAAATATTTCAGAAGGCAAAAAGCATAGAAAAAAAAAAGCTTTATTGTCTAATTCTTACTGCCTTTTATAAGGTGTTCCCATACAGGCTTAACATGGTTGGTGAATAGGAACGACACCTCTCTAATCACTTTGGTTAAACAGCAAAACTCCACCTGGAGAAGGATTGTTCTGAGAAAGGAGAGTTGTTTGCCAAGATTGTTTTGAGAAGAAGCTTTCTTGAGAAATTTTTCCTTGGGAAAAAGTCAGCAGCTGCTGGCAGGCTAAAATTTCTCCGACACAGAAATATCAGGCCCAAAATTAGGGTCTGTAGCCCAACCTCCCCTGGGGCAGAGACATCCCCAGCACCACCCCAGGGCAGCAGGGGCTGTGTCCAACCCAGCCCCCTATGGATGAGATCTCCCTTCCTTGCTGGGCACCTGGAAAGGGAATTTTCCCCCACCCTAAATTGCCAGGCTGTGCTGCCAGTTGTTTCCCATCATCAGTTTGGCTCTGCCACATCTGGAGCTGCCCCACAAGTGGTTGTGGGCTGTTGTTGGATCCCTTCAGCCTCTTTTCCTGCCCACTGACCCTGCCCAGCCCTTCCTCCTCTCCTGGGACCCCTGAGCCCCCCAACCCCGAGCACAGATCACATCTCCTGGACAATGTCCCTCCTCACCCCTCTGGCTGCAGCATTCCCAGTCTGGGGGAACACCAGTGACTGCCCTGGGTGTGCTGAGCCCTCACTGACCCAGCCCAGGGAGGTGGTGATGAATTCAAACTGATTTGGGCACGTTCAGCCCATTCACTCATGGGAGCTGTGAGTGAGGATGTGAGAGGAAATAAATTACTAAGAAAATGTCACATAATTTAGTCAAAGTTTAGAAAACCTGTTAGAGGGGCAATGTGGGGCTGTGTGGGGCAGGGAAGGTCTGGCTGGGGACTCACTGCTCTGCTCAGCTCTGCCAGGTGGAGGGGGGCACTTGTCACAGTAGGACACAAAATAAAGATGCTTGACTCCAGTCAGAAGGCAGCAGAAATCAGAAGGCTTTATTTACAGTTCATTCAGCCCTTTTATAACACACTGTGCTAAAAGGCACATTATTGGTCCATAGGGCTGACACCTCTCCCATGGGCTCAGTAACAGAAATAGCAAACAACACTTGTTGTTATGGGAAAGGAATATTGTTTACACAAGGTTGTTTTAGGAAAAAGAAAAACTATTGAAAAGTTTCCCTTGAGAAGAGCTAGCAAGTGAAAGATGCTTCTTTCAGTCAGAGTGAAAAATAATCCATCCTCTGCCAGGCTGTCCACAGGGAGAGACCCTCCCTCCCTCCCTCCCTGCAGCTCCCCGTGGCTGTGTCTCTGCAGGACTCTCCCCCCTGTGCCAGTGCTCAGACAGCAACAGCCTGGGACAGCTCGGTGACCCCCCAGGGGACAGGAGGTGCCCCCACCCTGGGGACATCAGAGGGTCTCTGCTCCCCAGGGGTGGCCTGGACATTCCTGGCCCACGATCCCAGCCCAGCTCAGGGCCTCTGGGGTGGCCTCACTCCTTGATTTTCCCAGCGGATCTGAGCAGGTCAGTGGGAGCTCTGCAGAAGGCCCCAGGCCAGCTCTGGCAGCTGCCAACACCCAGCTGAGGGTGACAGAGCAGCCTCAACCCAGCCCCTCAGCCGTGAGCCCAGCACCCACCCCTGCAGCCAGGCACAGCCAGGGGCTGACCCCACTGACCCCACTGATCCCTGTGATCCCACTGATCCCACTGATCCCACTGATCCCTGTGATCCCACTGATCCCACTGATCCCTGTGATCCCAATGACCCCACTGATCCCACTAATCCCTGTGATCCCACTGATCCCACTGATCCCTGTGATCCCAATGACCCCACTGATCCCACTGATCCCTGTGATCCCACTGACCCCACTGATCCCACTGACCCCACTGACCCCACTGACCCCACTGATCCCACTGACCCCACTGATCCCTGTGATCCCAATGACCCCACTGATCCCACTGATCCCACTGATCCCTGTGATCCCACTGATCCCTGTGATCCCACTGATCCCACTGATCCCACTGATCCCACTGACCCCCCTGATTCCACTGACCCAACTGCTCCCACTGCTCCCACTGACCCCACTGACCCCACTGACCCCCCTGACCCCACTGATCCCACTGACCCCACTGACCTCACTGGTCCCCCTGATCCCACTGATCCCACTGACCCCACTGACCCCACTGACCCCACTGATCCCTGTGATCCCACTGACCCCACTGACCCCACTGACCCCACTGACCCCACTGACCCCACTGACCCCACTGACCCCCCTGATCCCACTGACCCCACTGATCCCTGTGATCCCACTGACCCCACTGACCCCACTGACCCCACTGACCCCACTGATCCCACCCTCCAGCCCCCCTTGCTCCTGCCCACTCCTCACCTGCTCTTGTTTCCTTGCCCTGCCACCCTCAGGTGACCTTGAGGCAGTTTTTGTGATGCCAGCACTGCTCAGAAACCCCCTTTTCCCACCCACCCCACACAGCTCCCCTTGCCAAGGTGTGCTGGTCCCTCCCAGCACCCAGAGCAGACTGCAGAGTGGGTTTGTCCTGCTCTGTCCCCACCAGCAGGTCCCAGGGCTGGGCTGTCCTGCCCAGGCTCCCCCAGCTCCAGTTTCCCACTGAACACCAGCAGTTGACAAGTCACTGCTGCCTCTCTGTGACCTGGCAGCTCCTCAGCAGCCACCCCTGCACCTCTTGCAGAGGATATTTCATTATTTGTCACATTCCCAGGCCATAGGGGAGGATGGAAACCACTCACAGCAGGGCCAGGAGAGCCCAGAGTGGATCAACTGCTGCCAACTGCAGCACCAGCTCCTGCAGGATCCTCAGAGAGCTCCTAAAATTCCTTCCTGAGGGGCACTTTCAGCCTGGCTGAATTCCACCTGTGCCAGAATTCCTTCCTGAGGGGCACTTTCAGCCTGGCTGAATCCCACCTGTGCCAAAATTCCTTCCTGCAGGACACAGTCCTGCAGTGCCCTGCTGGAGAGCCCCCTGAGCCAGCACCCCTCCCCAGGGCTCCCCTGGCCATGCTCTGTCCCCTGTGAGCCTGGCTTTGCTGAGCTTTGCTGCCTCTGTGCCTGCAGTGCAGGGGGACAGGTCACGGGGACAGGTCACGGGGACAGGTCACAGGGACAGGTCACAGGGACAGGTCACGGGGACAGGTCACAGGGACAGGTCACGGGGACAGGTCACGGGGACAGGTCACGGGGACAGGTCACAGGGACAGAGATGCTCCCTCCAGAACAGGCAGAGCTTTGGGGACCCTGACAACATGAAAAGAATCTTGGTTTTACTGAGAACAATTTTCTCTGAGTGCAGACATGGGGCTTTTCATTAGACTCAGTGCAGATTTAGTCTGGGATGTGTTTCAGGAGCTGCTTCAACATCAGTGATGATTGGAGGCTGAAATAAAACAGCAGCAGCTTCTTCCTCCAATTCCTCAGAGCTGGAGTTGCCTCTCTGCAGCATTTCTCTGTAACATTCCTTTTTTAGCCCCACCTGGGCCATCCTCCCTCTGTTCCCCCAGAGCAGAAACCCCAGAGGAGCATCCACAGCTCCTCTCCCTCCCTCTGAGCCAGCAGGGCACAGGGTCCAACCCTTGTTGTCATCAGGGCTTCACCCCCACGTGCTTCCTCCTGGTTTCCTGCTGGAAATAACCAACATTTCTCTGCAAATGGAGCAGAAATTGCCAAATTTCTGACCAGCTGCTGCCCCTGAGCCACGTGGGCCAACCATTCCTGGTCCTGGCAGTGTCCTGGGATGTGTCCCTGTGGCACTGTGTGCATGGACAGTAAACAGAAATCACCCAGGCCCCAGAGGAATTTCAATACCCTGAGCTGAGGAGAGCTCTCAGAGTGATGGTTAAATTATTTCCAAGCAGCCACAGGTTTGGGAGTGATTTCTAGAGGGACTTTTGCCTTTGTGAGGGGTTTAGAATATTCTGGCCCTTCCAGTGACTACATTAAGGGAGAAATTTAATGGGCCAGTAAATGGCCTTGTGGGTGCTAAATGTTCAGATCAGTCAATTCCTGCTCAGTCTTAATGAGGTCCTTTTCAAACACACCAACTGGAAAATGAACTCTCTGGTCCGAGGGGTCACACTGGGGTGTAAAATTTGGATTTTAACTGTCCCAGGACAATTAAACATTAAAATCCCCCATCCCATTCCTGCCCTGGCCCTCACCCTTGGCTGGGCCATCAGCCTCTAATGCTCAGGCAGCTGAAATCCTTTTAAAAAATGAATTTTAATCTGTTTTATTGACCCCCAAGGACTGCACAGTTGGGTGGGGAGTCTGTGGTGACACAAGTGCCCCCTCTATGGAAAAGCTCCAACCTCCAGACAATGCTCAGAGGGGATTCCTGAGAGAAAAGCTGATATCCAGCCCCTCTCCTCACTGGAATTCTGTCATGTTTTGTCTGTTCTCCACATTCAGTCAGGACTGACATTTCCCCCCTCAGATGTGAGCACCCATTGCATGCTTTGACTTGCAAGACTTCTCCTGGTGCTGCTGCTCTTGATCTTGAGGCAAACCCAAGGATTTGTGTGCTCCCCTGCCCACAAAAGGGCTGCAGTCAGCAAAGGAGGAGCAGAACTAAAATGGGTGAATGTTGCAGCAGGTGTGAGGCAGGGAAAGAGCCAGGATGGAAAATGCTGCTCCCAACACGTCCCCAGGCCAGGACCCACCACGGCCACTGCCTGGAGCAGAAACACTGACCAGAGCTGGAAAACACCAAACACAGCTCAAATCTGTGCAATAAAACCCTCCATGATGCTGTTGTACACCACAATGACACAGACTGTGACTTCAGAGGGCTGAAAATGACTCTTTTATTTTTGGGATGTGTCTCCTTTATATACTGTTTTACACAGACTAATTTGACTGGTGGCAGGAAGACAAACGTTTCCAGTTACATTGGTTAGACTAGAGGGGCATTAAGAAGTCTTTTCTAAGGAAAAGAATGCAAACAAAGTTACAGTTACAAAAACACATTTCTTGTTTACAGAAAATTCTTGGGAAAAGAATTTCAGAAAACCAAAATATCTCAGGGCTACACCTCCAGGCAGAGACAGGTTTTCCCAAGGGCAGCAGGTGGCAAAAAGGATCCCAGCTGTGAGCTGGGTTTTCCCTGCTCATTCCCAGCTTTCCCAGGGCTGTGTGAGAACCTCAGGGCTCAACCTGAGGCACTGATGGGTGTCAGAGAGCCAAGCAGGACAATGTTTGTGTTGTAACTCTGTGCTGCAGGGAGCTGAGCTGCTGTGGGAGGAAACAGCTCCTGCCCAGGGAAGGATCCCTGGAAATGCCCAAGGCCAGATTGGACAGGGCTTGGAGCAGCCTGGGACAGTGGAAGGTGACCCTGCCCATGGCAGGGGTGGAGCTGGGTGGGTTTAAGCTTCATTTCAACCCAAACCATTTTGTAATTCTGAGATCTTGATTTCAAAGAGCTTCATTGGAGTTCCTGGGAGCTCTCAGTGAGTGCTGGCCACGGCTCTGGAGGGATTTATGAAGAGCAGGAGCCACCATGACCAGCAGCATCCCCTGTGCAGCACTCATGGCCGTGGATCTCCTGGTGCTGGAGGCTCCAGTGAGGAAAATGTAAAATCATTCCATCAATTTTGTCAGGGCAGGTGGCACAGAGGGGCCCTGGGTCTCTGCAGCTCGTCCCCATTTGTGGGGCAGATCCCTCAGGAGGACAAGGGAGAGCAGCAGTGCAGGGACAAGATGGGCCCTTGGTGACAGCCCAGAGCTGGAGCTGTCCTGGTATGGGGAGGGGAAAAAGGAGTTCTTCAAATTCATCTGTTCAGCTGCTGGGTTCAGAGCCAGGAAACACTCCCAGAGCAGGACATCCACAGAATTCACAGAATCACCAGGTTGGAAGAGACCTTCAAGATTGAGTCCAATCCAGCCCCAACACCTCAACTAAACCCTGGCACCAGTGCCACATCCAGGCTTTTCTTAAACACATCCAGGGGTGGTGATTCCAACGCCTCCCAGGCAGATCATTCCAGAACTTTCTCACTCTTTCTGTAAAAAACTTGTTCCTGATATCCAACCTCTATTTCCCTTGCCACAGCTTGCTCCCAGAAAGGTTTTCCCTCATTTCCCATAAAAAGCTGCAGCTCTGAGCTCAGGCAGCCACAGGAGCTGTTCCCCACTGGGGGCTGAGCACACTCCTCACACAAATGCCAGAATTACCCCGGGCTGAGGGACTCCCTGCCCATCTCCAGGACTCCAAGAGCTCCCAGGGCTCATTACAGACAGCAACAGGTTATGGGGTTGCAGGAGAAAGAGAAAAGAGTGACCCCAGCAGGAGGCAGGGTCCCCTCCTGGCCCTTTATCTTTTATCATGAACCTGTGAGAGCACAGGTGAGCACACCCAAGGCCAGCCCTGAGCCTGCCCTGCACACACAGCAGAGGACAGGCAAAGCCCTTCCCAAGGAGCTGCTGTCCTGGAGGGCAGGGATCACCCCAGGGGGGTTTGGAGCCCTGGGCCAGGGAGGAGCAGCTCAGCAGGGTTTGTTTGGGCTGGTAAATCCAGCCCGTGGCACACTGAGCCCAGCCCTGAGTGCCCCCAGCACTGCAGCCTCCAGGGAGGGAGGAAGAAATGTCCCAGAATCTTTTGGACTCCCTGGAGGAAACCTGCCCTAAATGCTGCTTTTTGTGTGTCTGGGGGCAGTTCTGACCTGGCCAAATCCTGCTATTTCCAAACACTGCTGGCTCTCATCTCTCTGGGTACCAGGTGCCTTTCCATGCCAGTGGAGGATAAGTTTCTGGCCAGCTCTGCAGGGAGGATGAAGATGGGTGTGGGCACAGCCCCCTCCAGGCTGAGGAGAGGGAAGAGTCACCTCTCCAAGGATGGAAGGATTCACCCACGAGCAGCCCCAGGAGGAGGAGCTGCACGAAACCATCCACTGGCAGGGCTTCCAGAGCTCATCCCAGACCATGGAAACACAGAAATTCAGCTCACAACTGCTGGATCCACGGCCCTGCTGTGCCTGGCACCATTGGGGGAGCAAAGGGAGCCCCTGGCCTGGCAGGGATTAAGCAGAGGAAGAGCAGAGGGATTTCCCCTGTGTTTGCCACTCCTGCTCCTCATGCCATGCCCTGCTCTCCCACAGACACAAAGCCAACCCTTCATCCATCCCCTCACTCCAGAGCCAGAGCAGTGTGGGCTCAGGCAGCCAGGAGGGACCCTGAGAGCAAGAGAGGGAAATGTGGGTCTGTCAGTCCTGCAGGTGCCAGCCTTGGAGGTGTTTGTGCCTTAAAAATCGTGCTTGTCCTCCATCTCTCAAATTCACCTGTGCCACTTCCTCTGCTTATGTGCTTCCTTCATCTCCATGAGCTGTTGTGATTTAGATTTGACTCCTGTGATAGATTTAACTCTTGTGATTTAGATTTGACCCTTGTGATTTAGATTTGACTCCTGTGATTTACATTTGACTCTTGTGATTTAGATTTAACTCCTGTGATTTAGATTTGACTCCTGTGATGTAGATTTAACTCCTGTGATTTACATTTGACTCCTGTGATTTAGATTTTACTCCTGTGATTTAAATTCAACTCCTGTGATTTGGATTTGACTCTTGTGATTTAGATTTGACTCTTGTGATTTAGATTTAACTCCTGTGATTGAGATTTTACTCCAGTGATTGAGATTTTAGATTTAACACCTTATGTAAGACACCAGATTTGCCCCTGGGATCCCAGATCTGGATTTCAAAGAGGTTTTGTTTCGTCTTCACATCTCAGCCACTCTGTAGGGAAACCATTGGCCCATGGGACTCTTCAGTAACAACTCCTGACTTCTGTGTCTTCCCAGCACTCCTGGGGAGATCTGGATGATGGGACAAGAGCAATGAAGTTTTTGTAACTAAATTATAGTTATAAAAATCTAGTTCTATATAGCAGTGGGGAAATCTCAGGTTCACTGACATGAGAATGAAGATGCCAATGAGGTGATGGCTGGACAGAAGGTGTCCCATGTGTCCCACCCAAGGGGGGGAGATGGGAAGCCTCAGGCAGGTGCCCCAGGGGGCAGAGAGGGGCAGGAGAAACAGGAGCAGGAGCTGTGGCAGAAGACAAGCACTGGGGCAGGGGTGGGAGTCAGGTCCTCTCTTCAATGTCTCCAGCAGACACATTTCTCCTGGGATTCCCTTTACATCCTTAAAATCATGAGTAATTAAATCAGCCACTGATGCCAGCTCAGCATCCAGCCTGAGAGCCCAGCCTGGAGGAGCAGCTCTGGGTAAGGACAGTCCCCCAGGTGTCCCATAAAATGATGGCATCTCTGGCCTCGGAGGAGTTCAGTTTGGGGAAGGACAAGGCCCTGAGAAATCAAATGTAACCTGGAAAACAGCCCTGCTCTGAGCCCTCCTGAGGCTCCCCCAGCCTGGGTTAACCAAGGATACAAATGATGGGTTTATTCCCACACTGTCTCCAGGGGAGAAGCACAAATAAGTGGGAGAAGTGGTTGATACCACAGGGGGCTGGAATGTGCTTCAGTGGAGAGAAGGAATGGGATAAAATAGGAAAAACCACTTGGGAAGAAACAGCCCCGTGCACCTGCAAGGGCTGAGGGCAACCAGCAAAGAGGGCAGAGCAAGGCCTGGCTGTGCTGCTGGACCAGAACCTGCCTGTGGAGCAGCCACGGGACTCTGCAGCCCACAGAGACACCAGGGCTGCCCCAGGGACAGCAGGACAGGGAGCAGCTCCCTCCCTGCTGCTCAGCACTGTGGGCTCCCAGCACAGGAGACACAGAATCAAGGGATCAGAGAGTCTCCTGAGCTGGAAGAGACCCAACAAGGACCATCCAGGCCAACTCCTGGCCCTGCTCAGGACACCCCAACAATCCCACCACGGGCTGGGAACACGCTGAGTCAAAACTCTTTCTTATTTGCCCACGGTGGTTCCGGCACAGTGAGGTCTCTGCTCTGAGCTCCTGATGGTCACTCTGGCACAGAACTGCTGGGGACTCACACACTCTGAGCCCACCTTCTGCAGGGACACCTGGGCTGGGCTGGAGCCTGGGCCAGGCTGTCCCTGTTCCAGGTGTCTCAGAGCTTCTTTAGGCTCTGTGTCCTCACCCTCCAGTGACAATTTCTGGCCAGATAAGCAATTTGCTCCACTATTCTCACAGTTTGATGCTGAGCCACTGGCAGCTCCTTGGAGCAGTAGAAAAGGATCCTCTCAAATCTGTCTTGCACCTTCCCCAGCTCACAGCTTCACCTTGAGCCTGGTGTGTATCCAGGTGGAACTGTGGTGGTTCAGTGTCTGCCAGGGCCACCTGCACAGGTGTCCAGCCAGCCTGGAGCAGTGCACAGACACATCTGACCCCTGCCAGCCCCTGGCCAGGAGTGCTGATCCTTCTGCTGGTTAACCTGCCAGTGGACAGGGCACTCCCCACCTCGCCCACAGCTGAGAAGTTCTGCTGTCAGTTCTCCTGCCAGCTGAGAGATCCCAGGGTATTCCCCAGGCTCCAGGGGTTGCTGCCCTGGGTGCAGCCCCTGGCAGGTCCTGGCAGGTCCTGGCAGATCCCCCAGCCCCTTGGGGAGCTCTCAGGTGCTTTGGAATACCAGAAATGGCTCCATGCAGGGCTGAGTCCCCCCCAGAGGCCCGGGGTGTCCCCAGCTGTGACAGCCCTTCCCACAGCACACACACACACTGCCACCAGCAGCAGCTCTCCTGTTCTCTCAGCAAATCCCTGCATTGCACAACTTTGTCCCTCTTGTGAAAAACGAGGTTCACCTTCTATGTAAATTTTAAGAGATAAGTTTAATAGAAAACAGACAATTAGGAGATAGAAAAAAAGCAAAGTACAGCCAGCCCAGCCATGTCCACACCCTGCTGTATCAGAGACAGTCTTTAAATCCCCTTTCTATTGCATCAGTCTGTTGAATATTCCTATTTTTTATAAAATAGTTTCCATATTTTAGGAACTCTTTTGCATGGTCCCTCCTTGGGTTCCCCTTTTTAGAGCACGTGTGTTTCTTGGCTGTGTCTTCATTATTACTTTTAGGTTGGGCTCTGGTTTATACTTTCTTCAGATGGTAGATGCTGGTAGTTGGTGTATCAATAGCAGGGTCTTCTTTTCATGCTCACTGGATGCTATTTTGATTAAACAGACAGTTTAATCATATTATATCAATAGCAGGGTCTTCTTTACATGTTCACTGGGTGTTATCCCAACCAAACAGACAGTTTAAGCACACTATATCAACTACTACCACTATGCCTAGTTTTCCTTACTAATAGCAGAAATAAAAACTTATATCCTTACTACAATGTTATTATTCATAAAGCACACACCTTGCCAAAAGCCAACTTTATAATATGTATTTATAACACTCTGAACTCTTGGCTCATCCAGCTCCCCCTGGGGTGGCGGGGGCAGGCTGGGGGTTATCACTGGCAGCAGGACGGGGCACGGCCAGGCAGGAGGGTGTCCCTGACGCTGTCCCCTGTCCCCTGTCCCCTGCAGGTCGCTGGCCCTGGGCCAGCAGTACAGCTCCCTGGGCTCGCAGCCCATCCTGTGCGGCTCCATCCCCGGGCTGGTGCCGAAGCAGCTCCGCTTCTGCCGCAACTACATCGAGATCATGCCCAGCGTGGCCGAGGGGGTCAAGCTGGGCATCCAGGAGTGCCAGCACCAGTTCCGTGGCCGCCGCTGGAACTGCACCACCATCGACGACAGCCTGGCCATCTTCGGGCCCGTCCTGGACAAAGGTAACCCCGGGGGACGGGGCAGCAGGGCCGGGGCAGGGCTGGCACAGCCCCGCTGGGATTTGGGTCCACCAGGACTGTCCCACTGGGAGTGCTGGGAAAGGTGGGACGGGAAGAGCTCACAAATGTGATCACCTGGCAAGAGATGGTGAGAATATAAAACCTGTGAGTGAAATAGAAATGAAAGCTTTGAGATGTGATCATGGCAGGCAGGAAGATGGGGATTGTAACAAACAATGGGACACTGAGGGACCCAAGGGTGTGTCGGAGTCCAGGGCATCCCTTTGGATGAGCTGGGACCAGAGGAAGGAGTTTGAACCCTGGACAGGGGGGTGTGGAGCTGGTCCAGGAGGGTTGGAAACCTCGGCACACAGCCCAGGAAGGCACCAGGTTTGATTTTAGTCCATGGGAGAGGCTTCCAACACTGAGAAATTTTGTAGTTTTAGGATTCTTAGCATAGAGGTAAATGGGGGACAAAATGGAGGATTTAGGGTGTTGCCCTAAGT
>JBBMKD010000101.1:3667796-3679574 GCA_037834095.1 Argya squamiceps
ACAGAGAGTGACCGGGGGGGACAGAGAGTGACCGGGGGGGACACTGAGTGACCAGGGGGGACAATGAGTGACCACTGGGGATGGTGAGTGACCAGGGGGGACAGAGAGTGACCAGTCGGGACACTGAGTGACCGGGGGGGACACTGAGTGACCACTGGGGATGGTGAGTGACCAGGGGGGACACTGACCAGGGGGGATGGGGAGTGACCAGGGGGGACAGAGAGTAACAGGGGGGGACACTGAGTGACCACTGGGGATGGTGAGTGACCAGGGGGGACAGAGAGTGACCAGTGGGGATGGGGAGTGACCAGTGGGGATGGTGAGTGTCCAGGGGGGATGGGGAGTGTCCAGTGGGGATGGGGAGTGTCCAGTGGGGACAGGCTGAGTGTCCAGTGGGGATGGTGAGTGGCCAGGGGGGACACTGAGTGACCAGTGGGGACAGAGAGTGACCAGTGGGGACAGGCTGAGTGACCAGTGGGGATGGGGAGTGACCAGTGGGGACAGTGAGTGTCCAATGGGTACAGTGAGTGACCAGTGGGGACAGGCTGAGTGCCCAGTCCTGCATGGTTGGCCCAGTGAGGCTCCCCCTGACAGAGGGGGATTTCCAGGCTTTCTAGGATTATTTTCCAGGGCATGATATTTCCTTTCCCTTCAAACAGACAGGTGGGGTTAAGAGCTAAAATATTCCTTGATTCCAGGGCAAACAGAATTCCAGAATGGCTTGGGTTGGTGCCCAAACCATTAAAGCCCATCTTGTTCCATCCCCCTGCCATGGGCAGGGACACCTTCCACTGTCCCAGGCTGCTCCAAGCCCCATCCAACCTGGCCCTGGACACTTCCAGGGATCCAGGGGCAGCCACTGCTTCTCCAGGCACCCTGAGCACCTTCCAAGGCATAGAAACCCAACCCCAGGTCAGCACTGGGTGAAGAGGGTTTTCCTCCCAGTGCCTCCTTCCTGCATGTTCCCTGTTATAACATTATCCCACCCAATAAGGTCCAGCCTCAGTCTCCTCCAGCTGAACAAACCAATGGCCCTCATATGGCCCCTCCAGACCCTTCCCCATCCTTTGGACACCCTCTATTGGCTTAATGCCTCTTTTATGTTGTGGTGCCCAAAACTGCCCCCAAAACTCAAGGTGAGGCTTCCCAGATATTTAAACCCGGGTGGGACAGGCAGGTGGTGGAAAGGAAACCCTGTGTTGTGTTCCATCTGCTGTGCTGACTCTTTTCCAAAACTGTCCCCAAAACACCAGGTGAGGCTTCCCAGACAGACATTTAAACCAGGTGAGACAGGTAGGTGTTGGAAAGGAAACCCTGTGTCCCATTTGGTGCTGACTCTGTTTTCCAAAACTGCCCCCAAAACACAAGGTGAGGCTGTGGCAGTTTCAGGGCACCTGAGGAATGAGACAGATGAAGCAGATCAAGGGAAGGCTTCTGATTCTTTATTCTACTCTAATTATCTGACTCCATTCCTTATATACATTTGTACAGAGGTCAAGAGATTGGCTACACAGGTTGCCACCTCTCCGACCTGGATGGTGAAACATCACCATCCATCACATTTCTCCACCCAGAGCAGAAAAATGTAAACAATAGATAAATGCTAAAAAGAGACATTGTTTTTATAAAGCTGCATGAGAAACTCCAGTTCAAGAGTAAAAACAATCCAAAGGCTTTTGCATCAGGGCGACAGTGAGGCTTCCCAGACATTTAAACCCAGGTGGGACAGGCAGGTGGTGGAAAGCAAACCCTGTGTCCCATTTGGTGCTGACTCTGTTTTCCAAAACTGCCCCCAAAACTCAAGGTGAGTCTTCCCAGACAGACAATTAAATCCAGGTGGGACAGGCAGGTGATGGAAAGCAAACCCTGTGCCCCCTCTGCTGTGCTGACTCTGTCTGGGAAGCCTCACCTTGAGTTTTGGAAAACAGACATTTAAACTAGGTGGGGCAGGCAGGGGAAGAAAAGCAAACCCTGTGTCCCATTTGGTGCTGACTCTGTTTTCCAAAACTGCCCCCAAAACTCAAGGAGAGGCTTCCCAGACAGACATTTAAACCAGGTGAGACAGGTAGGTGGTGGAAAGCAAACCCTGTGCCCCCTCTGCTGTGCTGACCCTGTTTTCCCCGGGCAGACCATCCTGGATCACATGCACCTCAAGTGCAAGTGCCACGGGCTGTCGGGGAGCTGCGAGGTGAAGACGTGCTGGTGGGCCCAGCCCGACTTCAGGGCCATCGGGGATTACCTGAAGGACAAGTACGACAGCGCCTCGGAGATGGTGGTGGAGAAGCACCGCGAGTCCCGGGGCTGGGTGGAGACTCTCAGGGCCAAGTACGCCCTGTTCAAGCCGCCCACGGAGCGGGACCTGGTGTACTATGAGAACTCCCCCAATTTCTGCGAGCCCAACCCCGAGACGGGCTCCTTTGGGACCAGGGACAGGACGTGCAATGTCACCTCCCACGGCATCGACGGCTGCGACCTGCTGTGCTGCGGGCGGGGCCACAACACCAGGACTGAGAAACGCAAGGAGAAGTGTCACTGCATCTTCCACTGGTGCTGCTACGTCAGCTGCCAGGAGTGCACCAGGGTCTACGACGTCCACACCTGCAAGTGAGCACAGCTGGGGTTCTGCTGGATGGGGGCTGCTCCAGAGTGGGGCCCGGGGCTCCAGAGCAGAGCCTGGGGTTCCAGAGCTGAGCCCGGGGCTCCACTGCTGGGGGCTGCTCCAGAGTGGGGCCCGGGGTTCCAGAGCTGAGCCCGGGGCTCCGGAGCAGGACCTGGGGTTCCAGAGCAGGACCCAGGGTTCCAGAGCAGAGCCCGGGGCTCCATTACTGGGGGCAGCTCCAGAGCAGGACCTGGGGCTCCACAGCACAGCCTGGGGCTCCAGAGCACAGCCCAGGGCTCCACTGCTGGGGGCTGCTCCAGAGCAGGGCCTGGGACCCCAGAGCACAGCCCAGGGCTCCAGAGCAGGGCCCGGGGTTCCAGAGCAGAGCCCAGGGCTCCACTGCTGGGGGCTGCTCCAGAGTGGGGCCCAGGGCTCCAGAGTGGGGCCCGGGGTTCCAGAGCAAGGCCCGGAGCTCCACTGCTGGGAGCTGCTCCAGAGCAGAGCCCGGGGCTCCAGAGCACGGCCTGGGGCTCCAGAGCAGGGCCCGGGGTTCCAGAGCAGGGCCAGGGGCTCAGAGCACAGTGTGGGGTTCCAGAGCACAGCCCGGGGTTCCAGAGTGGGGCCCGGGGCTCTAGAGCACAGTCGGGTTCCAGAGCAGGGCCTGGGGTTCCAGAGCAGGGCCCAGGAGCTCCAGCAGCCCCCCTGGACAGCCCCACACGGTGGCCTCACGCTGCAGAGGACGGTACAAAACTCCTGAGGGTCCCCACCCGCCCCCCAGGGCACACAGAAGGTTCTGGGCACTTCATCCATGAGAGAGGGGAGACTGCTGAGCCCTCGGGCTGGACAGGGTGCCTGGGGAGGGCAGGGACAGGACAGGGAGAGCAGGGACAGGATGGGGAGGGCAGGGACAGGACAGGGACAGGGCAGGGAGGGCAGGGACAGGACAGGGAGAGCAGGGACAGGATGGGAGGGCAGGGACAGGGCAGGGAGAGCAGGGATAGAATGGGGAGAACAGGGACAGGATGGGGAGAACAGGGACAGGGCAGGGACAGGGCAGGGACAGGGCAGGGACAGGACAGGGAGAGCAGGGACAGGATGGGGAGGGCAGGGACAGGACAGGGCAGGGCAGGGAGGGCAGGGACAGGACAGGGCAGAGAGAGCAAGGGACAGGACAGGGACAGGACAGAGAGGGCAGGGACAGGATGGTGAGGGCAGGGACAGGGCAGGGAGGGCAGGGACAGGGCAGGGACAGGACAGGGAGAACTGGGACAGGACAGGACAGGGAGAGCAGGGACAGAACAGGGCAGAGAGAGCAAGGGACAGGGCAGGGACAGGATGGTGAGGGCAGGGACAGGGCAGGGACAGGGCAGGGACAGGATGGGAGGGCAGAGACAGGACAGGGAGGGCAGGGATAGAATGGGGAGAACAGGGACAGGGCAGGGAGGGCAGGGACAGCTGAGTCCCAGCCAGGCACAGCCACACAAGGCAGAGCTGCTGCCACAGCAGCCCCCGAGCTCCCAGCTCTGTCCTGCAGCACAGGTCCAGCCCCTGCAGACACCAACACGGCGGTGGCTCAGGTGGAAATGGATTTTCCACAGTGAAAGCTCCCCCAGCTGCTGCTGTCCTGGTCTCAGCAGATGTGGTGGGGAGAGGAAAGGAGCCCCTCACCAGCCCAGCTCCCTCCTTCCTGCTCCAAGGTGATGCTGGGGAACCAAACCTGTCTGAGCACACAAACAGAGCCCACGGGTGCTCTCTCCCTCCCCTCCCCTGTGCCCTCTCTGCCCCCCACAGCCCCACATCTCCCATGATCTCCCAAGGACATCAGGAAGGCAGAGCCCAGGGCTGACCCTGTGGCACCTGGCCCAGGAGCAGGGCACAGGGCACTGCTGTCACCTCACACAGGGGACAGCACCATCCCAGCCACCTCCTCACCCTGCAGCTGCCCAGGAGAGGATTTTAAGGATTGGGGCAGTACCTATTGACTAAATACTCCCTAACATGACTTTCCATCCCAGAGGGAGCTCAGGGATCTCTCTGGGGATGGGTGACCCGCCAGGTGAGCTGCTGCACCAGCTCTGAACATGAGAGACTCCAGGGGGAGAGGAAATCTCTGTCCCTGCTCCTCATCAGCCTCCCCACCAGACACTTGTGGTCCCACAGCACAATGCCAGCCCCTTCCCCTGCCGTGGGATTTACAGAGCTGTCAGCAATCACCCAGGAAGTCCCCCCAAGGATGGAGGCTCTGTGCCCTGAGCAGGGATTGGGGCCCCCTCCCCATCCCATGGCCCATCCCAGTGCAGCAGAACCAGTGTTTGCCCCCCACGTCCTCCCCAGGCCATCCCCCATCCCTGAGCACATCCCCTCTCCCTGGGTTTACCTTCTCCAGGAGTGCTGACCCCTGGAATTAAAAAATAAATACTCCCAGGGCCAACAGCCACGTGCAAACACAGCCCAGTCAGTGAATCCCAGGGAATTGTGGCCACTCAGGTGTGGCTGCTGCTCCACTCTCTCTTTTCCTGGGGATGAGCAGCCCCTGGAGCTGCACAGAGCAATAAAGGGGTGAGAGACAGGGCAGGGAGCACGGGGGGCCTCAGGCAGAGCAGAACCCCAGGTCCCTCCTGTGCAGAGCTCCAGAGCCTCCCTCAGAGGAGCCTTTGCTCCCAGAAATTAAAATCCCAGAGAGCTCCAAGAGCCTCCCCCAGCTGGAGCCGTGCTGTCCTCTGATATGCATCTATTTAAAGTATATATTAAATCCCCTGTCTGGAAAGACTCCCAGTACCTGACTTTAAACAAAATCCCTTCTTTGTTTGTTTTTTTAATCAAGAAAAAGGTATTTAATATTAAATAGAACATTTATTGCCTTGTAATTATTTTACTGTAGCCAGGTATTCTAGCACTGAATGGAAGATCTTTTTCCATCAATCTGCTGTATCCAAAGTTTTGTATAAAGTTGTAGAGGTCGATTTTTTTTTATTTTATATTCAGAAAATTTCTCTTTTTATAAGCATTATTTATTATACAATGTATATACTTGAGTTAACTAAGATTATATATTATATAAATATATATATTTGGAGAAAAATATATTTCAACTTCCATTTTTTGTGGTACATCATTAAAGAAAAGGTAAAAACTCAACAATATGCACTTGCCAGCTTGTGTGGTTTGGCTCTGGGGGTCCTGCTGGACAGACACAGGGCAGTGGTCATGACCCAGCTGCTTGTGGGCAGGGACAGCCACAGAACCATGGAATCCCAGACTGGTTTGGGTTGGAAGGGACCTGAAGGGTCCCACAGCTCCACCTCCCTGGCATGGGCAGGGGTATCTGTTATAGGAATCAAGATAATGATGACAAATAAAAGAGATTTTACAGCTGAATGCTGAGATATTCATTCAGGGAGTGCCAGGGCACAACTGAGATTCAGCACAGAATCATGGAACCCTCGAGGTTGGAAAAGATCTTTAAGATCATTGATTGCAACCATTCCCAGCACTGCCCAGGCCACCAGTGACCCCTGTCCCCAAGTGCCACATCCACATGGCTTTTAAATCCCTCAGGGATGGGACTCCAGCCCTGCCCTGGGCAGCTGTGCCAGGGCTGGACAACTTTCCATGAATAAATTTTCCCTAATATCCCATCTAAATGTCCTGAATGCCTGAGGCCATTCCCTCTGCTCCTGTCCCTGTCCCCTGGGAGCAGAGCCCTGTCCCACCCCTGGCTGTCCCCTCCTGGCAGGGACTTGTGCAGAGACAGAAAACTAAATTAAACAATGGATCAAAACAGGCTCAGACTTTGTACACTCCCCACATGTGAGTGTCTGTGTCTCTGAATCACCTCCCAGTGCTTTGGACAGACCAAGGTCCAAATTTCCTCACAGAAAAACCTCTTCTGCTGTCCATGAATAATTCTGGGGGTGTTTCTGCAGCATCCCCCTGGCATCAGCAATGCTTTTAAGTGCACACCATTTTCACTGCACTGGCCTCAAATGTACCTGTCTGAAGGGCAAAATAAATACAGAATCACTGAGTCTTCTTGCCCTGATCCCCAAATTACACACAAAGCCACCCCATGTGTGTGCACAGGGTGTCCCTGCTGGTGCCACCACCACTGACATGTCCCACCTGGCCCATGGAGGGTCTGGACTTCACAGCTCTGGGGGTGAAGCTCTCCCTGTCTGCCCCAAACCTTCCTCCACCCCAAAACCCATCCCAGCACTTTCAAATCTACCTCTGGTCAACAACTCCACTTCAGGGACACATTTCTGGAATGCTCAAGACTAACCAGGGTAAAGGAAGGGGGTGAAGAATTTGGCCCTTCCATTGAAAGCAATATTGTGTATTTATTATCCATGTAAATAAATATTGTATATTTATTATCCATGCTCTGCCAGGAGCAGCCCTGCAGAACACACAGGTGGTGGGAAGGTGCTGCCCTGCCCTTGTGCCACCTGCAGGAAAAGCTCAGATGGGGATCCTGGAGCAGAGGTTGGAATGGCTCACCCAGCAGCCCACCCTGGTTTTCCAGCCTTGCCCAGGTGGGGGTACCCCAAAAAGACACACGTGGGGCCTCCTCAGCACTGCAGGGCCCTCACAGCTCCAGAATGGACTGGAGCAGAGTCCTCTCACTAATTTCTGTGGGGGTAAGAGGGGCAAGCTGTTCAGGCTGGGGTAAATTGAGTCCAGCCACACTCAGGCACACACTGAGCTCCCCTCTGCTCCTCACACACACCAGCACCAGACACAGATGGCACCCAGCTCATCACAAGGAGTTGTGCTTTTATTGAATCCATTGAATGTGCAATTAAACCAGATTATTTATTCATCAATATAGTTCTGGACACAGACACGATAAGGTTCACATCATTTACTCTGAAATATAAGTTACTGTGTGCTGCTGTCACTGGGACTGGCAGAGGGGAGGGAGGAACAAATAAATCCACAAGATCACACACAAAATGAGAGGGAACCACCACTGGGACTCACAACAGCATCACAACACAACAGCACTGCCAGAGGAGCAGAGTGGAGTGGCTGAGACACCCCGACTGCTGTGAGCACACTGAGGACAGCAGCACCTCCAGCTCAGCCTGGAGGGACGTGGGGCACCCTCCTCCCCTGGGAACACCCCTCTGGGTACCACTGCTAGCCCTTACAGTGGGTCTGCTCAAGCTGAGGGAGCTACACTGACTAAGATCTGCTAAATGGCTTTGATTTCATGCCCCACCACACTGAGGTATGTTCCAGGAACCTTTTGGAAAGAGTGGAGCCCAGGGGGAGCAGCCTCAGGCCACCAGTGGCAGCATCCCTGAGGCCACAGGACTACAGGAACAGCATGGAGCAGGGTTTGATACATTCCTTGGTTTCAGTGCAAAAACATGGCAATACACATCTCGTGCACCTGCAGAGCTTGGCTTCCTCTCTGTCTCTAAGGAGGAATTTCAACCTTTGGTAACGTGGCAGGAAAAAGAGAGAAAATGAGGCTGGAGGACACCAAAGCTGCCAACTACAGGAACTCAGGAAGAGCTGGAGGCTGGGAACAGCATCTCTCAAACTGTTGTTGAATTAACAACAAGATTTGATGCTTAAATACTGGATTTGGAAATTTCCTCTACTCTGATCAACACTTCCCTGCCCTCTTCCAGTCCCCAGTGCCACCAGCAGTGTCCCAGCAGAGCCCAAAGTACCTGGGTATAAATAAAGTGGGTGCAGCCTCCAGGCCCTCCTGCAGCTGGGCACTGTCTGTGGGGTGTGGGTCTGGCTCAGAGTTCAGTGAGGGGTGGGAAAGGAAAGCTTTCACCTGGCCAGGATAGCACAGAGCAGTGCTCCAACACCCCTGCACCAGAGTGGCAGCTTTGCTGGCAGCCAGGATCCCTCCTGCTGCAGGAATGCTGGACACAGGTGAGGGTCAGCCCCAAAGCCACAGGACATCCCCCCTGCTCACCCCAAAACTGCACAGAGACAGAAGCACAGTGTTCTAGGAGACACTTCCACGTGACAGCAGAATACCAAAGACAAAGAATAAAGATACTCTATTGCACTACACATGCAGGTTCCACACGGGGCTCTGGGGATCAGGGGAGCCTTTCCACTTTGTCCAGTGTGTTGAGCACAGAAGAGTAAAAGATCCCAGTGTTTGTTCTCCAGGTTGGTCACTTTTCCAGCTGTTGATCTTGCACTTGGTCCACCTTCAGTCTAGGGTAGGGACTCTTGCAAAAGAAGCCAAATCCATCAGGAAAGCATCATGCACAGGTAAAAAGCATCAAGCACACACTGGAACCCACTCACATGGAGGCAGGATAGATAGTGGTGTGAGTTTCCCCAGCACAGGTACTGCCCTACATGTATTACAGTCATTCTCTAGGAGATGCCACTGTCCCACTGGGCTCAACTACTCCCTGTGGCACCTATGGGGAAAGAGTAGGACAGCCTTCTCTCAGACAGGAGACACAAGAAACCAAAGTCCAGATTTTAGATAAGCAGCTGGATTTTTAACTCAAGCAGAAACTCTTTTGATTTACTTTAGTTAAAGAAAGGTAAATGCTGGCCCAGTATTTAATGGACACTTTAAAAGTCAAGGGTAAATTGAGAAAAGCAGAGAATTCAGGCATGCAGGTTCCCAAACCTTCAGGACCTCCCCCCTCCCCAGTTGCTGTAAGAACTGATCTGGTACAGCCCTGACAATGCAGAGGGGCCAGCAATGAGAGCAGATACACCCACTGCAGGTTCCCCTCAGAGCAGCTCAGTTCTGAGCAGAAAAGAGAATTTAAAGCAAATTTAAAATAAAAGTACTTACGTTCCTTCTTCTCTCAGAAGAGCCAAGAACTTTTTCACTCTGTACTCAGGATCCATCTACACAAAACAGATCCCAATTAGTGCCAGGGAAAAGGAAAAGCAGCCAGAAAGGAAAGCACAGAACCATGGAATGTCCTCAGCTGGACAGGACCCACCAGGATCATCCAGTCCCACCCCTGGCCCAGCACAGACACCCCAAATCCCACCCTGAGCATCCCTGGAGCATTGTCCAATTTCTCCTGGAGCTCTGGCAGCCCCAGGGCTGGGATCAGTGCCCTGAGCAGTGCCCAACACCCTCTGGGGGAAGAACCTTTCCCTGACACCCAACCCAAACCTGCCCTGGCCCAGCTCCTGCCCTTCCCTGGGCCCTGTCCCTGTCACAGAGAGCACAACTGGGGCCACAGAGGCTGCTGGGGCTGTGCTTGCTCTGCCTGAGCACTGCCTGAGCTGTGCAGGAGCTCTGGAGCTGCCAGGCAGGCACAGCCCTGCCCCAGGAGGACAAGGTGGCTGGCACAGGCTGTGTGTGCTCACAGGGCAGGAGATGGGGGCACTCACAGCCTCTGTTTCCAGGGCACCTCACCCCCACACCCCACTGCCAGCCTGCTCCCACCCAGCCCTGCCCAGAGCAAATCCAACAGGAGGGAAGGGACTGAGGAGGTTCTGAGGGCTCCTTTCCCCTCAGAGGGCAGGGGCTGCACAAACCTGAGCCTGCACAGGGCTCCAGAACAGCAGCACCAACGAGTTCTGGGCATCCATCAACCAGAAACTGCCCCCAGGGAGCAGCCCTGCCTCCCCCAGGACAGGGATGGGGACAGGGAGGGCAGGATGGGGACAGGGACAGCAGGATGGGGACAGAGACAGGGACAGCAGGTTGGGGACAGGGACAGCAGGATGGGGACAGGACAGCAGGGATGGGACAGGGACACCAGGATGGGGACAGGACAGCAGGGAAGGGACAGGGACAGCAGGATGGGGACAGGGCCAGAGGGATGGGGACAGGGACAGCAGGATGGGGACAGGGACAGGGACAGCAGGGATGGGGACAGGGACGGCAGGAATGGGGACAGCAGGATGGGGACAGGGACAGCAGGAATGGGGACAGGGACACCAGGATGGGGACAGCAGGAATGGGGACAGGGACACCAGGATGGGGACAGCAGGATGGGGACAGGGACAGCAGGGAAGGGCTGCTCAGGAGACACTCAAGCTGCCACTGGAGGACAGCAGCTGTAGCTGGATCTGTCCCCTGAGCTGGTGCACAGGATTGCTGATCCTCTCATGCAGTGACTGCAGGGAAATCTTCCTTAGATTTGCACCAAAATCCAGTGAGTGAGAACTGTAAACATTTGGAAACCAGAGGCTGCTGGTTCTCAGAATCTTGGTCTTGTGTTCTGGTGTCCTGCAAACTCCAACCTGTGTTCCCTCTGCAAATTCCATCCCCAGCCTGCCTCTTCCCCACACTGTGACAGTGCAGGGGATTCCCTCTGGGAACAGCCAGTGCATGGATCCATGAGGTCACCTGGTGTGACATTCCCAGCTCCATCACCCACTGGGCAATACAGGGGCAAACCTCTGCCTAAAACATGAAACTGGGACTCCTCCTTGGGGTGGGGAAGCAGAGTGTCAGCCTGTGCCCTGGCCTCCCACCACTGAGGGCAAACGTGGCTCTGGAACTCCTCCACCACATCACATCACATCACATCACATCACAATTTTACATTCCTAAAGGAAAATTTCTTCCCATTCCACATGAGAAGAAGGCATCTACTTCAAATCCTGACTGCTGCAGTGTTGCCCTCCAAAAAACAGCTCAGAAGAAAAGAAATCCTCAAGCAACAACAGTGTCCCCAGCAATGAGGGGGAGAAAGAGCCAGCAAGAATTTCTCCTTTGTGCTAAGAAAAGCCTAAAAATGTAAAACTTCCCGTGGCTGTGAGGTAGGAGAGCAAGGCCAGTCCCTCAGTACCAACTGCTGAGCTACTTTTAGATCAGAAAAATAAATTCACTGACACAAGAAGGTTTAGAGGAACTTCCTGAGGCTCACTGAGCATTTCATTTGGGGTTGAAGCAGCAAAGAACACTGGCAATAGTCGGGGTGCAGGGAGAGAAGGAAGGTGAACCCCAACAGTGTCTGCAATGTGAAATACCCAGGGACTGAGAGGAACCCTGGTACCACAAACAGACCAGAGAAGGTGTCTGCAGGATCCCTCCAGCCCAAATCTCCTCCACAACCTCTCCCAGCTGACCCCTGGCGACAGGGAAAAGCTCCCCTGTCCCTGTGCCAGTCTCCCATTTCTCTGGTGTTGGGGAAAATGAATCAGGGAAACCTTATCAATATGATTGCTTAGCAAAAGATTCTGAAAATATGAAACCTATAATGGAAATAGAA
>JBBMKD010000101.1:3682564-3698768 GCA_037834095.1 Argya squamiceps
AGGCAGGCCCCTCCCAGCCCATGGCCCCCTGTGTACTGGGGCAGAAAAGGGACTGAAGATCCTGCCTGACAATCCCAACAGCTCCTTCCATCAGCCCAGCACCCTCTGGGGGAAGAACCTTTCCCTGAGATCCAGCCTAAACCCCCCTGGCACAGCTCCAGCCATTCCCTGGTGCTGTCCCTTCCCCAGAGCAGAGGTTGGAGCTGCCCCTGGGGAGGAGCTGCAGCCCCCCTGAGCTCTGCCCTCAGCCTCCTCTCCTGAACAAGTGACCTCAGCTGCTCCTCCTGTGGCTCCACCACCTTCAGGTCCCTCCTTTGGACACTCCCTGGCTCCTTTCCATCCCTGTGATATTGTGGTGCCCAGAACTGCCCCCCAGCAGTGGAACAGGCACAGGGGCCAGCCTGGGAGCAGCATTCAGCACTCCCACCCATCTCCCAGCTCAGAACTGCCCCTGATTTACAGAGCCTGCACCCTCAGCTTTGGAAACAGGCAGCACCTCAGGAGAAAGCAGCACAGGAACACATCCTGTGTCAGAAGAAGGGAGCCATTGTCAGGGCTCAGGGAACACAAGCCCAGCAGTCCCTGAAGGGCAGCACCCCTTAAATACATTTAATACATGTGAGCAATGACTTACTGACTTGCCTGTAGGTATGGAATTAAAAGCCAAAGAAGAAGAGGAAAAAGTAATCTAGATAAATGACTTTATTCCCTGAGGTGACATCCAGTCAGAGCACATCCTCAGCACTGAGCAAGTTTTAACAGAATTGTGAGGAGTGAACAGAGGGGGACACGACTTGTCTGCTCTCAGCTACAAGTCTTCACTTCTGCCCTGCCTGTGTGAGGAAGATCTGAGGACAGTTCACTCAGCTGCACTAAATCCATTTGATGTGAGCACAGGGGGGGCTGGGGGAGCACTGGGATGTCAGGGGAGGATTAGGGCTGCACCCTCAGCCCGTGTCAGCATCAGCAGGAGCTTGCTGGCTGGCTCCAGGCATGGGTGCTGCTGCGGGGGAGGGCTCAGAGCTGCATAGTTCTACCCTCTGCAATTATTCTCTTTAAAGTGCTGAAAGTGGAAAATAAAGAGAAGAGCAGCTGAACAGCCTGACAGATTTATCTTCTTCAGGGAAAGAGCACATACACCTGCACAGGCACCTTCTTCTTTAAAAAAAAACAAAAAACCTGAGGTGATTGCTATCTGCAATCTTAACGTGCTGGGTGGAGAGAAGAAATTCCATGAAAGGTGAGTTAATCCAACCCCTCCCATAGGCAGATGCTCTGAAATGCAGCTCTGAACAGCCCATGGGCACAGGGGGATTTAAGGATCTCTGTGGACCAAGACGTGGTGATTTCTTTGTTCTGAAAACTTCCCCTCACTGCAGCTCTTTTCCCAATTAAACCAGTGCAAAGGCTCCCACCAGCAGGGCCTGCAGAGAGGGGAACCTCCAGGACTGCTCTGGGACCCCAGCCCTTCCTCCCCAGAACCATTCCTACCTGTAGGGACATTTCTATCAGCATCAGCAGCTTCTTGATGCCAATCCAGACAGGTTTCCCTTTGACGTTCTGTGCGATGGTGCTGCGCTCCTTGTCCTTGAAGTTACCCAGGAGCTGGGGAAAATCATTTCAAAAATCAACAACAGAGAGAGAGTAGCAATAATGCTGCCTGCCTTGGGAGAAAGGGAATGGGGAACTAGAAGCATTTACTAGCTGAGAAGGAAAATTTGTTGTAATGTATCTTAGACAAGGCAAAACACAAACAAAAAATTCATTAATTCTCTAATAGTTTTTCCTGTAACATCCCTTATCCAATGTTAATGTAGTTAATGTTAATTAACTTTAATTCCCTGCAGCATAAAAGCACAGTTAATGCTGTGCTTTTATGCTGCACTCCAGGTCTTCTCCACATCAGGGTCAAGCCACAGGAAGTTTCCACACCTGCTGCAGGACTGTCTGTGTCTCTCAGGCTTCACTACCAGGACCAAAGCTTTGCCAATGGCACCAAAGATTTGCCTGTTCAGTTTCTTTTAACAGCCTTCAGTACTCACTACAACTCCCACTAAGAATAAGGAGAATAAGGAGAATAAGGAGAATAAGGAGAATAAGGAGAATAAGGAGAATAAGGAGAATAAGGAGAATAAGGAGAATAAGGAGACACTGAAGGCAGGAATTTATAAGGAACTTACAATTCCTCAGCACCAGACACCTTCAGCTGATGCTGCTCCAATTCACCAGAGCTCAGCACCCTCCAGGTACAGTCAGTTTAAGTGTCCCAATTATATTCATTACCCACTTCCATGCCCTTGGAATGTTTCAATCCAGACCACAAACCTTTCCCTAGACCTACTCTTCTATAATTTTGCCTTCATTTAATTAATGAAAAAGCAAACTGAAAAGCCTCAGAACTGCTGTTATGACACAACATCAAGTGGGATGGTGTTACCAGACACAAATTTTCCAGCAAATTTTGAGCCTTCTGTCCTCCTGGAAGTTTTCCTCACCTCCATGAGCTGCTCCCCCATGGGAGCACTTCCATGTCCTTGGAATGTTCCAATCCAGACCACAAACTTTTCCCTAGACCTACTCTTCTATAATTTTGCCTTAATTCATGAAAAAGCAAACTGAAAAGCCTCAGAACTGCTGTTATGACACAACATCAAGTGGGATGGTGTTACCAGACACAAAATTTCCAGCAAATTTTGACTCTTTTGTCCTCCTGGAAGTTTTCCTCACCTCTAAAGCCTCCATGAGCTGCTCCCCTGTGGCAATGTTGGGCACGTGGATGGTGGTGCTGAAGGCATTCAGCATCTCCATCTCCTGCAGGACGTCCTTGCGGCTCGTGGTGCCGATGATCAGCAGCTTCCGGCCCTGCCCAGGGGAGGGAACAAGAGTCAGGACAGGAGAAACTGGACAGAACCAGCCTGGGCAAGGTTCAGCTAAACTGCTAATGATAAATGAGAAATGAAAAACCATTGAAAAACCCCACTTCAAACAAAATTAATAGGATTAAAATCTGTCAGTGATTGAAGTGACCAAGAGCAGGCACAGGAGAGCAGGAGCAAGGACACCAACAGGGCCAAGAGTTGTGGTGCACAAAGCCCCACCACACTCAGCTCCTCCTGAAGCCAGCTTTATTAATAGCTGGATCCTCATTAAATTTAAAAGCCTGAGCAAACTCCCACTCCCAAAAGCTGAATTACAAATGACTTCTCAGGGGAACAGCCTGTCTTTAGGAATCTGTGGGTGCAGTGAATTCCCTGCTCCTGCATGGGCAGTTCCAGTGGATTTCCAGCTCAGGCTTTTGAGCAGAGGCTGCTGTGAGTCCCTGAGCTCCTCCTGCAGCTGTACAGGCCAGTCCCACTGCAGCAGCCTCCAATTCCCAACCCTGAGTGCACAGAGCAACCCCCAGTCAGCCCAGGCAATAACAGGGTTTATGAATAATAGAGCAAGTGTGGAAAACATCAGCTGCAGATGCAGACCCACTGCTGTTTGTTCACCTTGCAGAGCCCTTCCCACTGCTATTTGAGTTTCCTGTGCAGGGTCTGGACACTGATCAGTGCTGGGTGATGGAAGGAGCTGTGGGATTGTCAGGCAGGATCTTCAGTCCCTTTTCTGCCCCAGTACACAGGGGGCCATGGGCTGGGAGGGGCCTGCCTGGCCAAGGACCCCCCTCTTCTGCTGTACAAGGAGTTTGGCTGAGGCTCCAGGGGTGAAGTGAATGTCCAGTGCCCACCCAGAGGGTTCAGGCACTGCCCAGGCTCCCCAGGGAATGGTCCCAGCCCCAGAGCTCCAGGAGGGTTTGGACAGCCCTGCCAGGGATGCCCAGGGTGGGAATATTGGGGTGTCTGTGCAGGGCCAGGAGCTGGATTTGATGATCCCTGGGGGTCCTTTCCCACTCAGGATATTCTGTGCAAGTTCTATATTTAACTTCATGACACAAAACTTCATCATTATACAAACAAAACAAAACCCTAAAAGCTGTTCCCAGAATGGATCCTGTAACTGCTCTGCATTCCCTTGAGAGAGGATGAAAAGCCATTTAAACACATCTTTGATGCACAGTGCACCTTCACAGGGTCTGTTCTTCCCCTGCACTCACTGAACAGACTCTGCTCCTGCTCCAGGACTCTGAGAAAGATCCTGAACTGGGAATAAACTCAAGTGCTCACTCCAAGTTTGGGTTTGGTCCCAGAGAGCAAAAGGAAGGAACATGTGGCAGGGGCAAGCAGAGCATGCCCCAGGTCACCAGTGTCACCAGGGCTCTGCTGGGGACACTGTGCTGCCCCTCCTGAGGGAATCCCCACCTGCAGCTCAGGAGGCATCACAGCACCCCTCAGCCACCTCCTGGGAAAAGTGAAAATGGGGAAAAACAGCCAATTCCTGAACTGCAAATGCTGCTTTAGAACTGCAGTGGAAGCAGTTCAGGGGATGTTTCAGGGCTGAGGGTCCAACACTGCCTGCAGGAAGGGCCCAGTGTCCTCAGGAAGCACCAACACAGCAATTCCATCACCCATCCCATGGTATTTCTGCCCCATTCCACAGGTGCTGCTCCCACCACACCCTGCACAGCCACAGCTTCACAACTGCACAGGATTCATTTCCTTTTTTGATGGTCCAGCAAGGCCAGGAAAATATTACAGTATTTTACAAGTTTGAGCCTGAGCAGGAAGAAGTGGCTGGCAAAGTTGAAAACCCAACAGACTCAGTGGAGAGAAAGTGAACAGAGTCTGATCCTCACTCCCACAGGAACTCAGGAAGCCCCATCAGGTGCCCATTTTCATGGAACCACGGAATTGAGAATGGTTTGGGCTGGAAGGGACCCTGAGACCATCGTGTTCCACGCCCTGCCATGGACAGGGACCCCTCCCATGAGAGATTTCCAGCTAAAGCACTGCACAGACCAAGAGGATTAAGTGATGCTCAGCAGCAGAAAAGCTTTTTGCCTGCACAAAGACAAAATTCCTGCAGCTTTCCACTACAGAAAGGGCTGGTAAAACAGGGTGTAAACACTGCCCTGGGAGCTGTGTGAGGTGAGTTCCCAGAGCACCTGAACCATGTCCTGCTCCTGAGCCCACAAAGAGAGACTTCTGCTCCCAGGGCAGGTGTTGGGGTGTTGAGATCCTCCAGCCTGTGGAGATCCCCCTGGCTCCAGGAGCACTCAGGGACCACCAGCAGAACTGACTGGGGACATTTCATCTCAGCTCTGACTGCCCTTGCTTTCCTTTGCTCTGTGTTTCCTCCCCACCCTGTGCTCAGGGAGCTCTGTTCCTGCAGCCCCTGTAACCCAGCACAGCCCTGCAAGGAGAATTCCTGCCCCCTCAGCCAAGGAACCCTACCCAGCCACAGCCATGGCAGGCACAGCTGAGGTGCCAGGGCACAGAGCAAGGCAAGGACAGACTCCTGACCAGAGCTGAGACCTCCAAGGCACAGAACAGCCCCTCCTGCAAGTGCTGCACCACCCAGACCCATCTGCTTCACAAGTGGTTCTCCTAAAAACTTGTTTATTACTGTATGGAACTCTCAAAACCCTGAACAGCTTGGGCAAGGGGTTGTGTTAATAACAGTTTGCCATGAACTATGAGCATTTTAGAGGGGAAAAACTGCTCAGCTGCACCCAGGCAGTGTCTGTTCCCCAAACAGAGCTGCCAGCATGGGTACAGTGCCTGGCACACTGATCAGGCATCAATCAAGGGGATAACTACCTCAGAGTGGCTGCCTGAGGGATCCTGCCTCATAGATTCATGAAGCCTGTGCCTGATTACAATAAAAATGGAATTTAGCTTGGAGTTTGATCAGGAAAGGATACAGGCAGCACAGGAATGTCACCAGGGAGGGGAGTTTTACCTCCTGGCATTTCAGGTGTCCAGGACTGTCTCACTCTCAGCCTTTCCCTCTCAGCTCCTGGAGGCCAGGTGACACATTCCTCCTCCCAGGAAAGCTGCCCAAGCCCTGGGCTCATCCAGGAGACATTCCCTAAAGGACCAGCCCAGTGGTGGCCAACCCAGCCAGGGCCACACTGAGCCAGCTGCACCCAAACCCAGCGGGGCAGTGGGTGATGGCTGCACACACAGAAAGGTCCCTAAAGCCCTGTGAGCACTGAGGACCACTGGCACCAGTCCCTGTGGGAATTCTGTGGGAACAGCAGCTCAGTCTCACCCTGTGTGTGACCACATTTAAAACAGGAAAAGAGCAAAACAGGATCATCATTCTGCCATGGGAATCCAGGAGGTTCTTCCTGTTTCAAACAGAACTTCAAATCCACCATTTCTGAGCTGTGCTGGAGAAGGGAAGGGTCTGGGGACACCTTAGAGCCCCTTCCAGTGCCTAAAGGGGCCCCAGGAGAGCTGGGGAGGGACTTGGGACAAGGGGGAATGGATTCCCACTGCAGAGGGCAGGGTTAGGTGGGGTATTGGGATGGAATTCCTCCCTGTGAGGGTGGGGAGGCCCTGGAATGGAATTCCCAGAGCAGCTGGGGCTGCCTCTGGATCCCTGGCAGTGTCCCAGGCCAGGTTGGACAGGGCTTGGGGACACCTGGGACAGGGGAAGGTGTCCCTGCCCATGGCAGGGGTGGCACTGGGTGGGTTTAAGGGCCTTTCCAACCCAAACCATTCCATGTTTCTTTGATTCTGTTTAGCTGGAGAAGTCAGAGAAAGCACCAGGGATGGTCAGAAATAGGGAATAACTTCCCTAAATAGATCCTTGCTCAAACAGAGAGGTTTATAAAATCAGAGGTGGTGCAGAGGAGATGAGGGACAGACTGCTGCCTGTCATTACAGAAACCAGGGAGCACAAGCAGGAAATATCAAACATCAGAACAACTGAACTAAAGGGTGTTTGCTCTCACCAACAGCTCAGCTGGACTCAGGCAAGCACAGTGCTAAGAATGGAAAGGCTTAACAAGGTTGAAAAGCACCAGGGTGAGTTCCCAGAGGGCAGATCCATCAGCAATTTTTAGATATCTCTGTTAAAATCTATTCCCAGGCCCCTGAACCACTGACGTGGTTGGGAGCTCCACAGAACAGATGGCTACTCTGCAAAAGTGCTTCTAATTTTTAACAGCTCCACCCCAAAAATCCTGATTTTTCCCTGCTTTCCTCACAAGAAGCCATGCCTTCAACTCCCTGCCTTTAAACCTGACCCCTGGGAAGCAGCCACAGTGACCCCCAGCACTGACAGGCCAGGAGTCCCTCGAGCTCCTCAAACCTTCAGGCAACTCAATAAACAAGTGAGACCCCCCAGGGCAGCTCTGTCTGCCCCAGGAATTGTGGAGGAAAAGCCAGCAAATTGGAAAAGCTGCCCTCACCCAGCTGCTCTGCACTGACCACACCACAGGAAATCCCAGGATTTGTTACAGAACCCCAGAATGGTTCAGGCTGGAAGGGGCCACAGAGCCACCCCCTGCTCCAGCAGGGTCATCCCAGAGCACACAGCACAGGGCTCCATGTGCTGCTGAAGTGGGCCCATTTCCAGAAAAAATCACTTATTCCATCCCTAATTTCTACAGCACCACAGGGAAGGTAATTTGCCACATGTTCAGCCCACAGAAAATCAGGACTCAAGCCAAACTTCCAAAAATCAGGTAAAACATGTGAGTAAATCACCAAGGAAGGAGGAACATCTTAGGATGATTTGGTGTCAGATTCACAACCAGGGCAGTTCCAGCCCAGTTCCTCCATCACCAGAGATCAGACACAGGCACAGCCTTAGAGCTGGATTCATCCTGTGCATTTTCAGGCAAAGGGCCCTAGTTTGGAGCCCAACATCCCTCTGTGCTGACAGGGGGACAGTACAGAGGTGTGTGTCCTGCCCTTCTGCTGCAGGGATTTTACCTGACTGAAGGATGTTCTCATGCACACAACTCTGGGACTTGGAGAAGGTGATTGAACCAACCAAATTTTCCAGGCTGGACTCCTCTACCACAGCAGCCCCTTCCCAACAGGCCCCACATCACTGCCCAGGGGGAACTACAACATGACACAATTACAGAATCTGTTGTGAGAATCTGGAGCCTCAACACGTCAGTGGAGTCTCCAAGTACAGAATTTCAGCAAATCCAGCCAGCCCCAGGCAAGGGGAGCCTGAGCTCTGCTGGCACCAGGCACTGGTGACACTGAGGTGCCTCTGTCACCCACCAGCTGCTCACTGTGCTCAGGAGGTTTGAACACCTTTATCCTTGTGTTTGGGGTCTTGGGAATTCCTCATAGCAAAGGCAGAAACACAATTGCCCAGGTTTGTGCACATAAAGGTAACATCACTGGTGACTGGAATTGATTCCAATTCACACCAAGTGACGTGGAATCAGGAATGTATCTGGGATTACACCAAACAAGGAGATTATTCCCCTGTAACTTCCATTATTGGCAAAAACCTCCAGTGTCCCAGTGAGAAAAGGGGCTGGGGGCCCTGGGAGCAGTGGGAAAGCACCTCCAGGAGGGGATGTCCCTTTGAGAGAAGGGGCTGGGGCCTCTGGGAGCAGTGGACGGGCAGCCCCAGGAGGGGATGTCTCTTGGAGGAAGGGGCTGGAAGCTCTGGGAGCAGGGGAAGAGCAGCCCCAGGAGGGGATGTCCCTTGGAGGGAAGGGGTTTGGGGGCTGTGGAAGCAGAGGAAGGGCAGCCCCAGGAGGGCGTTTCCCTTTGAGAGAAGGGGCTGGGGGCTCTGGGAGCAGTGGAAGAACATCCCCAGGTGTGAATCTCACTGTGCAAGTGGAGCTGGGGCCTCTGGGAGCAGCAGAAGGGCAGCTGCAGGAGTGGCAGCCCCAGGTAGGGATTTCCTTTGGAGGGAAGAGGCTGGTGGCACTGGGAGCAGTGGGAGGGCAGCACCAGGAGTCAGTTTCCCTTTGAGAGAAGGCACTGGGGGCTCTGGGAGCAATGGAAGAACATCCCCAGGTGTGAATCTCATTGTGCAAGTGGGGCTGGGGGCTCTGGGAGCAGCAGAAGGGCAGCCCCAGGAGGAGATATCCCTTGGAGGGAAGGGGCTGGGGGCTCTGGGAGCAGAGGAAGGACAGCCCCAGGTGCCAATCTCAGGGCTGGGGGCTCTGGGAGCAGGGGAAGCACAGGCCCAGGAGGGGATGTCCCTTGGAGGGAAGAGGCTGGTGGCACTGGAGCAGTGGGAGGGCAGCACCACGTGTGAATTTCACTGTGCAAGAGGGGCTGGGGGCTCTGGAAGCACTGAAAGGACATCCCCTGGAAGGGCAGCCCCAGAAGGGAATGTCCCTTGGAGGGAAGGGGCTGATGGCTCTGGGAGCAGTGGAGGGGAGCCCCAGGTGTGAATCTCAGGGCTGGGGGCTCTGGGAGCAGAGGAAGGACATCCCCAGGTGTCAATCTCAGGGCTGGGGGCTCTGGGAGCAGAGGAAGGACAGCCCCAGGTGCCAATCTCAGGGCTGGGGGCTCTGGGAGCAGAGGAAGGACATCCCCAGGTGCCAGTCTCAGGGCTGGGGGCTCTGGGAGCAGGGGAAAGGCAGCCCCAGGAGGGGCAGCCCCAGGAGGGGATGTCCCTAGGAGGACACCTTGCTCAGGCAGACACTCCCTGCCCCTGCCCAGCCCGCTCCAGCCCCGCTGGGGACGCTGAGGGTCCCTCCCAGCCCGGGCCGATTGTTGGGAAGCAGCAGGGAGGCACATGTGAACCTCGGTGGGGCTGGGGACAGCCTCCAGCCCTGTGTGACTCTGCATGTAGATGAAGCAGCCCCGGCTCCGGGAGCTGCTGCTGCTCAGTTCTCAGGGAAGTCCTTTTCTCCTGCCCGGGCTCCCTGCTGAGACAGCCCTTTTCAGCCTTTCCATCCCCCAGCCCTGCTCCTGCACAACACAGGCAAACTTGATTGAATTAAAGACCCAAGAGAACATGGTTTATTTTCTTCTCTTCAAGGCATCCCAGAAAAGATTTTTAATTGGTTAAAAAAAAAAGATGCTGAACAAAATGCAATGGCTTTCAGTCCTCTTGAAGCAGCAGTAACAGATAGCACTATTTAACACTGCTGAGTGGAACCACAAGCAGGAGTTGTGACTGGCAATTTAAAGCAAGCTCAGAGAGGTTTCTGGTTTATTTAAAGTCTAAAGTGTTTACTCTCAAAAGAAAACCAGAACCTTCAAGTGTTTGCCCTTCCCACACCACGTTCCAGTAATCCAGCCTCCCTCAGCAGAGCCTGGGAGGCAGCTTTCCTCCACCAACTCAACAGAGACACACACCTCCATGCATAATTAATAACATTTCATCCCAGAAATGTTATTCTCTTCCACACCCAGCCTGCAGTGACTGCAGGGAGCTGCCTGCACATCAAGAATATCCCTGCAAGTGATGTGACACCCCAGTGAATTCATAATCTGGGCCACAGCAGTGGGAGCTGCTGTGCTGTGACAGGACACAGGGAAAGGCTCCCCACTGCCAGAGGGCAGCAATGGATGGATATTGGGATGGAATTCTTCCCTCTGAGGGTGGGGAGGCCCTGGAATGGAATTCCCAGAGCAGCTGGGGCTGCCCCTGGATCCCTGGAAAGGCCCAAGGCCAGGTTGGACAGGGCTTGGGGACACCTGGGACAGTGGGAGGTGTCCCTGCCATGGCAGGGGTGGGATGGGCTGTGAGGTCCCCCCCAACCCAAACCATTCCATGATTCTTTGACATCAGCTCAGTATTTAGGGGCCACCCCCACAAGTAAAACACTGAAGCACAGGGGAACAGGTATTGCCTCCCCAGCATCCTGCCAAGAATCCCTCTCAGCACAGGGATGTCCCAGGACACCCCATTTTTATAAGGAATGATGTTAAACCACAACCCCAGCCCCACAGACCCCGTGCAGCTCAGTCCCACTGATGCTGCTGTGCACCCAGAGCCTGGATCTGCATCTCAAATGACAGCAACCCCTGAGATCAGCCATTCCTTCCAAAGAAACTGCTCCTCCAGGGAAGCTGAAATCTCAGAGGGGACTTGGAAGGTGTTGATTGACCCTCAGGATTATCCCCATCATGGGTTCCTCACTTGAGTTCAAAAGCCCCAAAGACTCTCCAAATCCAGCCTTTTTTACAGTAAACTAACAGCAGAAAAGGCCTTTGCCTGCACAGCTCTATTTCTTACACAGAGCTTTGGGTTTTTAAATGCCCAACATCCCCACATGCCCTGGCTACCCCAGGGAACTCACTACAAACACACCAGGAAGAACCCTGTCCCCAGAACTGCCAGACCAGGGTGCCCAAAGGGCCCAGCCCACCCCAGGCCCTGATTCCCACAAAGCCAACACTGGACACTTGGAAAAAAAAGAAAATAAACCAAAAAACCCCCACATGATCAATCAACCAGTGACATTTCCTCAGCCAACTCACTCTCTACCCTCCAACAATTTATGGCTTAAGTCACCATAATATTGGCTGTCAAGGCAGAGTCTCCCAGCCCCAAGGGCATTTCAAATCCTGCTGAGCACAAATCTCTGCAACAAGTGCAAACTTGGCAAATATCTGTGAGCTGCAGCCCCTGTCCTGCTCCTGGGAGCCCCTGGTGCCACCCAAAGGGCAGCCCAGCAGCAGCACACACTCAGGATGCAATGGGCAATTCAATATTTCAGTTCCTCTGAAAAGTGAACCAAATCAAGTTCTGTTTTCCCCATTGATTTCTGTCCTGGCAGTGTGGAACAGGCTGCAGCAGGTCAGTGACTGCAGGGGATGATGTGAGCAGGAATGGCTGTGCTGCTGCACACAGGCAGCTGCTCTGCTCCCAGCATGTGACAGAACTTGGATGTTGCTGTGTCACAGTCTTCATGTGGCCTAGAAAGCTCACTGGGAAAATCTTTGTTCTCCCAGGCTGACAGTCACACGGGGAGCTCAGGGCCTGTGGCATTACAATTTAGTTCAAAGTCCTGGATTTGAAAGGTCTTTTCACCAAACTCTCTAATGAAAACAACACTCACATGCTCCTGTGCCAGGATATTAAACATGACAAAAAAACTGACTTCACCCAGACTGTGCTCCTCTGCTTTTTCCTGACACCAACTTTCAAGGTGCTCCTGTTAGGATGTTATTTATTCATGCAGATCCTCTCACACACAGAGGAGAGAGGCAGTGAAGGACAGGAAAATGGCAAACAAGAAAGGAGCCCCTGCCTGCCTGTCTCACCCAGCTCAGAACCCTCAGCATTTGTGATGTTCTTAAATCTCATCGAGCCACAAAGTGCAAACAGACAGGATCAGCACCACAGACAAGATCTTAAGCCTCCCTCAGTCACTGTAATTAACACCTGATCATTTCAAGTTAAGAACAAATTAAACCCCTGACAGCCACAATCAGAGATTACACAGAAATTGATTTATAAATAGGGAGGGAGCACGTGGCTGAGGCAGGGGTGGATCAGGCCTGAGCAGCTCCTCAGAGGGCAGGCAGCTGGCACAACTCAGCTTCACATGCTGAAGGTTAAACTGCTTTCCTTAGTCAGTATTTTTAGGACTAACTGCAGAAGGTTCAGCCCCAATTAATTAGATATTTCCAGATGAATCCCTTGTGGTTATCCCAGAAATGTCCAAGTGAATGAGGAGCAGCAGGCTGGGATTAACGTGGCTGCCCCAGACAAAAGCATTGATGCAGACACAAAGCTCCCCCTGCCCCAATCCCTGCAGGAACAGGGGAACAGGGCATCCCTGCCTTACCTGAGGAGGGGCTTTCTTCAGCAGCACCAGGAGGGCTTGCAGGACCAGATTGGAGAAGCGAGGTCCAATTGGGACATAATCTGAAAGGGAAAATGCATTGGGATGCAGATGCACATTAAAACACTTCACTGTATCAAAACCAGCTCAGTGCTCCTGAAGTAAATGGCTGCAGGTAATTTCCAGTTTGCAATGTTTCAACACTGCAAATACATCAGTATTTCTGCAGCAGCCAGCACAGCTCTCCCTCCTCCTGACTCACCTAAAAGTCTCTCAATGTCGTCCACAACAACGCAGCTCAGCTGGGACTTGTAGGCATCATCAAAGATCTGAAAAACAGCAAAATATCTCAGTGTTAAACCCCAGCCACTGGACTGTGACAGCCACAGCTGGGCCTGCTGAGGTGGGTTCAGCTGAACACAGCAGCCCTGAGAGGAACAATCTGAGAATGAAACAGGCAGGTAATGAGAGATCAGGCTCCCTGCAGGCAATAAAACACTGCCATCTCCACAAATTCCATTTATTTATTCATTTACTCCCCACCCTTGGCAACAAGCAGCTGCCCTGAGGTTCACTGTAACACCATTCCCCTGTTTTTGGAGCTGGGGCAACACTGATAATGTAACACACACACAGAGAACCTCCCCAGCTGTGAAGTTTTTCTCCTCAGGCTGGATACTGGGTCCTGTCCAGAGCAGCAGCCTGCAGGGAGAAGGGCCTGGCTCAGGTGTGGATCTCAGCCCCCCTGGGCAGCACAGAGAGTCCTGCACAGCTCTGGGTGTGAGCAGCACTGAGGACAGCAGTGCTGCTGCAGCCCTGCCTCCAGCCATCCCTGATTCCAGTCAACCCAAAGGCTCCTTCTGAACCCAGTCACAAACTGGACTTCCACTGCTTCTCCTAAGAAGGTTCCTCCCCTCACAGACTCTACAACCCTGCACCAATTTCCCAGAGCAACACTCAGCTCACAGGCTCCATTCAGCACCATTCATCTGAAGAGTAAGTGCTGGGCTGCTTGAGGAAAGGAAAATGTTCAGTTTGTTCACATTCCCCTGCTCCCCAGGGTGTTAAAGCTCCTGTTTAACCAGACCCCACCTCAGAAGGGCTCCTAGTCCCACTCAGACAGGATCTGTTCTCCCCACGTGCAGCCCCAAGCCCTTCCTGCCTCCCCCTTCACAGGCAGAGCTCCAGAGCTGCTCACCCAGAGCTGTCCTGCTGCACTGTCTGCCAGGATCACACACCAGAACAGAGCCCTGAAACCTTCCCCGAGTCACTCAGTGCCACAGAAACACTGTGACAAGAGTCTGGAGGGACAGGACACAGGGAATGGCTTCCCACTGCCAGAGGGCAGGGTTAGGTGGGGTATGAGGAAGGAATTTTTCCCTGTGAGGGTGGGGAGGCCCAGAGCAGCTGTGGCTGCCCCTGGATCCCTGGCAGTGTCCAAGGCCAGGCTGGACAGGGCTTGGAGCAGTCTGGGACAGTGGGAGGTGTCCCTGCCATGGCAGAGAGGTGGCACTGGATGGGCTTTAAAGTCTCTCCACACCCAAACCATTCTACAGTCCTGTGATACATTCAACTTTATATATAGATACCTACAGGATTTCCAGACCTGGAGAGAGCAGAAAACATAATCCCAAAGGGTAATTCACCCTCCCAAAAGTAATTCACCATCCCAAAGGTAATTCACCATCCCAAAGGTAATTCACCCTCCCAAAGACAATTCACCATCCCAAAGGTTAATTCACCATCCCAAAGGTTAACTCACCATCCCAAAGACAATTCACCATCCCAAAGACAATTCACCATCCCAAAGACAATTCACCATCCCAAAGGTAATTCACCCTCCCAAAGACAATTCACCATCCCAAAGACAATTCACCATCCCAAAGACAATTCACCATCCCAAGGACAATTCACCATCCCAAGGATAATTCACCCTCCCAAGGGCAATTCACCATCCCAAGGGCAATTCACCATCCCAAAGACAATTCACCCTCCCAAAAGTAATTCACCATCCCAAGAATAATTCACCATCCCAAAGACAATTCACCATCCCAAAGACAATTCACCATCCCAAAGACAATTCACCATCCCAAATTCACCTTTCCCTCCACAAGAGAACCCAGAGCTGGGCTGTCACCAGGCACAGGGAGGACACACACATACCTTCTTCATGGCCTGGCACTTGGCTGTTTCAGAAAACCCAATCATCTTATCAGGAGAGCAGATCTTGATAAAGGGAAAGTTGGATTCTTCTGCTATTTTTGCTGCTAAAGCAGTCTTCCCACTGTGGGGGGGGCCTGAGACAAAGGACAAACAAGGAATAAACAAGGAGAAAACAGCTCTGACAATGCTCAGTGTGGATGATACTTCAGAGTATGTTTAGAATTCCATCCAGAGGCATCTGCAGTGTGAAATGAGTGTTTTTCTTGCTTGCAGAAGGAACACACTAACTCCTGGTACAACCCACTCCTCCACATGAAGGCAATTAATGAACTACTTGAGCATATGCAGAATGGTTTGCCATGACACAAGAGAGGACATTACACCTCCTGTAGGAGCAGCCATGGCCCCAAAACGTGTGAGTTTGTGTTTTGGGTAAATTTGGAGCTTATGTGCTGTCTCAGTATGATCTCTGCTGGCACCTTGGCAAACAAGCCAGCAGCAGGAACACCAGGGAAACATTGACAAAGATAATGTCATTGCCTGAATTCACACCAGGATAATTCAGAGACCAAAGACACACCTGAATCCATGCACACAACATGAATCAGTTTGGAGGGACAGAGGGAATTGCTGGGCACTGACACAAAGAATTACTCAGGGTTAACTCCAAAGCTACACACCACAAGTAACAGTGGTAATCCATCTTTTTGGACTTTGGGAAAGGAAAAATGGAAGAGATAAATAACAAATTCTACTCCAAAATCTGTAACACAGATACTGGAACCAGTTTCCAATGTCTGCAAACTCTCCTTAGTCATCTCCTCCCTGGATGGAGGGAAATCCACCTTTAACTGATGGAGACACCTCAATGTGGCTGTTTGAACTCAGCTAATTGCACTGATGAGCTCTCCAGTGACTTCAGAGAGAATTTAGACAACTGACTCAGCTGGAGACATCTCCACTGTAAACCAGCCAGATTCAGGTTATCCCCTGGGTACATTTTGGTGATGAACTGGTACATTCCCTGGGCACATTCTGGTGATGAACTGGGTTCATTCCCTGGGTACACTTTGGTGATTCCCTGGGTACATTTTGGTGATGAACTGGTACATTCCCTGGGTACATTCTGGTGGTTAACTGGGTACATTCCCTGGTACATTTTGGTGATGAACTGGGTTCATTCCCTGAGTACATTTTGGTGGTTAACTGGTACATTCCCTGGGTAGATTTTGATGATTCCCTGGGTACATTTTGGTGATGAACTGGTACATTCCCTGGGTACATTTTGGTGATGAACTGGGTACATTCCCTGGGTACATTTTGGTGGTTAACTGGTACATTCCCTGGGTAGATTCTGGTGGTTAACTGGGTACATTCCCTGGTACATTTTGGTGATGAACTGGGTTCATTCCCTGAGTACATTTTGGT
>JBBMKD010000101.1:3699580-3710042 GCA_037834095.1 Argya squamiceps
GCACCAAGTGCCACATCCAGTCTCTTTTTAAACACATCCAGGGATGGTGACTCCACCACCTCCCCAGGCAAACCATTTCAGTATTTAATCACTCTTTCAGTGAAAAACTTCTTCCTAATATCCAGCCTTTATTTCCCCTGACACAGCTTAAGAAACCATAAAACACAAATGAGCAGGAGCAAGGCTCTGAAGGGAGGCACTCACAGCCCCTGGTGACTCACAGCATTCCAGCTCAGAGGGCTGAGCACAGGTGGAGACCAGACACGTTCACAAACACCTTTTCATACGCCCTCACAACCAGTTCCAGTCAGTGCAAGTCCCCACTGGGTTCTGACTCCACACTGTGTGGAGACAATTCCCAGAAATGAGGCTTAAACCTCCTCCTACAGCCCAGGCTAAAGCTGCCACCCAGGAACTGAAGTGGCCTAAAAGGGAAAGCAGTGACAAGGAGAAGAAACCCCCAGGTGATTTTTATCTGTTCTAGTTCTCTTTATGACTCTCTGAGCACAACAGGCCCACAGAGAGCTCAGAGCTCCCCACTTTCACAGCACAGTCCATGAGGCAGCAGTGCTGTGTGACCCCAAAGGAAGTTGCTCCCTCCCACCCCTGACTGCCCTGTGGCTGCTCCTGCAGACCCCAGTGCCCACTCACGGGTTTGATGTCGTTCTCCAAGGATGCAAAGAAGTCTCCCCTGGTCACACGGAGGCTCTCTGCCTTCTCCATGTCCACCTCCACTTTGTTGCTGGCCTGGAAAGGCAATAAAGGACAACTGAGGTGCAGCAGCACCACACAGCTCCTCCCCAGCCTCCCTCCACAGCCCTGGGGCTGCTCTGGATCAGTGAGAAAATCACTCCTGTTGGGGCATCTGCTGGAGCCATCCCCACCCCAGGAGCCACATCCCAGCCCCACAGCCCCTTTCAGGGCAGCTGTCCCGCCCCGGGTGATGCTGCAGAGCAGAGGATGTTTGTGACCCCAGCTGAGGGCAGGACTGAGGCTCTGGCCCACCCCTGCTGCAAAAACCAGGAGTCAGTGAGGCTCAGAACAGAGGGACTGACCTCACCCCAGTTCAAACTCCCAGAACTTACAGGCACCCTTCAGAGCTGGGAGCTGAGACAAATAAACTGCATTTAACTCTCAAAGATTTGTCTCAGACATTCCCCTCCAACAGGGACCTGCAAGAACAGAGTGCACCTAAGCATGGGGAGGAAAAATAACAATAAAAACAAAGACATGGTGCTTGTCTTGAGGAGCAGCAAATGCAGCCCCTGAGCAGCAGCCACAGGAACCCAGCCTGGCCCATCCTCCAGTGCCAGACACACAGCCCAAGGGTGGCTGACATGAGAGTCTCTTCTCCCAAAAACACCCACCAAGCACAAACACAGGGTGTAAATACACAACTGAGTGGATCTTTAGTACAGGTGATCACTTTTCTACTTTGCAGAGGGAGGTGAAGGTCCCTGAAACACTCAATACATTCCTGAAGTTGTGTGTGCACTCAAAACTAGGGGGGCTCTTACCTCCCCAGCCTTTAATGAGCTTATGTTTTAATTTTTCACACACACACTTGCAGAGATAATCACAAATGATCCAGGAGACAATGCCCCTGCATTTTCCATTTGTGCTCCTGCTTCTCACAGGTGCTTCTGAAAACTAGGTCAGGCCTATGATGTATATTTTAAATTTTCAGTACTTGTAGGAAAGAATAAAGTACTTTACTGCATCATTTAGCTAAAAGCAACTTCAGAATAAAGAATATTACCCCAAATGACTGAGTCAAAGTGTTTGAAAAGCAAACAACACGTGGCCACTTCCCATGTGGGAAACACATCCATACATTTCTGAGATGTGGATCACAAACCCCCCCAGAGGAGGGGGTTGCTCTTTCACATTTGCACATTGCCAGCTCCCCTCTTCCCACGTGACTTCTTGGCACAACAGGGAATAGATCAAAACACCAACACTCCCCAAACTCACCCCAAACTCAAGCACTGAGAAAACATCAACTATAAGCCAAATTAATTATTTAAGGAAAATGTTTTGCCTCTGAAGGGAAGAATCCAGAAGTGCTGATTTTGTTTTTGAGACAGAGCACAAGAAAATGAGAAAGTGATGATGTCTGTGGGCTTTTTTGCTATATGAAACAATATCTTGTCAAGTATTATGGTTATACAAGACTAATTAGCAGGAAGAGTAATTCTTTCCTTTAGAAAGAGCACTCCCAGGAGATATAAATGTCTAAGCAGCAAATGATTTCTCACTTAAATGAAAGTGTGATTTGCTTTCCTCACATCTGAGGCTGAGCAGCTTTTTACTGAACAACAGCCCTGTGCTGTGGGATTGGTGTCCAGGCTTTCTCCCTGCAGGAGCTGCCCCAGTCCTGGCCAGGGCAGCAGGGGCTGTGCCTCAGGCTCCCTCCTCACCACCTCATCATCTCGTGTTTCAACACCACTGAATACTGAGCTTTGCATCTGCCCTCACAGCCCTGACATTTCACAGCCCTCCTGGAGACAGCCTGACCCCCCAGCAGCAGCACTGGGCAGGCAGGGAAGTGCTCCAGAGAGCAGAGGGGCTGGGAATGCTGCAGGAATCATGGATGTGGGGTGACCACAGCACTGATCTGCAGTGGAAGACTTTGTACAAAGCCCTCAGAATTCAACCCAGACTTGGAGCAAAGGATTCCTTCCACAGCTGAAACATTTCTCCACACAAAGCACATCTCCTCTGCTGTTCTGGTTCTTGCATCAGGAAACAGTGAACATCCCCTGATCCCAGCACACTCTCCATAACCCTTCTCCATGCTTTCCTCAGGCTGAGGAATCCTAATTTAATCATTTTTTCCAAAGAAAACCCTCCTGTACCTCTGACCCCCTGCTGCCATTCCTTACCCTGGTTCTAGCATGATCCAAGGGATTTTATCCATGATTTAATCACAGCCCCACTCCTGCTCTTTACCTCTCCTGGTAAATTCTAACCTTGTTATTTTGCTGTTTTCACTGACAGAGACTGAGCTGGGATTTCCAGACCATTCCAGCTCCAGGAACTTGATCCCAGGTGATGGTCAGGTCAGTCCCATCCCTGTCTCCACCTGTTTGAGGTTTCTCTCCCAGCAGACACCTAAAATTCACTGACAACTTGTGCACTGACCTCCTTCCAAATGCCCCCTGCAGATCTCCACTGGTGACCTCTGTCTTTATGCCCCAGCCCAGCTGTGGGGTTGTAACCTCCCCCTCCTTACAGAACATTTATGAACACACTGAGCTGCACAGGCTCCAGCACAGCCTCCCTATAAATGGCTGTTCTAAATTCCCACCTTGTCTCCTGGGTTCACTGCACAAACTGTGCTCAAGACTTTCAGTTTTTATCAGAATATCCTCAAAAACCATCCCTTCCACCCCAGCAAGCTGTGCAAGAGGCACTTGGAGGGCAGCAGAGGGAAGAGGGAATTCAGAATGAAAGAGAAGCACAGGGAACATGGTGCCCACATGAATTTCATCTCCTAAGGAACACTGATAGGCCACTTTCCATCTGGAAGAAACATTCAATATTCCAAATGAAAATAATTACATTTTTTGTTTTTTTTGCCCCAGCAGGAGATGACAGGACTGACCTTAATGTGTCTGTTCATGGCAGTGGACTGAGCAGCTCGAACCAAACCTTCCAGCTCAGCCCCACTGAAGTTCTTGGTCTCCACTGCCAGCTCTGCAATGTCCACGTCCTCAGCCAGCAGCTGGTGCTCCCTCATCCTCACCGTGTGGATGTGCAGGATCTGGAATCTGCCCTTCTCATCTGGCAGGCCTGGGATGGGGCACAGAACACAGCCAAGCCCTGAGCACAGCCCTGCAGACCCCCTGTCCCTCCCCTCAGCCTCCCTTCCCTCCAGGCCCCTTCTCACCACGGGCAGCTTGCACTTACAATGAGGGGATCTGATGATGCTTTTCACTGAGAACATTCAGTTACGTTCACTGCTAAACTGAGCAGTGTCACCACCAAACCACAGAGAAAAGCACAAGGTTGAGTTTCTTTCCTCAGGGTTCCCCCCAGGTCAGTTGCTCCCACATTTCCACACCAGGAATGACAATCTGGGCAGTCCCCTGGCATCCCTCAGTCCAGCTCCCACCTTGCAAGTATCATGGAATGGTTTGGGTTGAAGGGACTTTAAACCCACCCAGTGCCACCCCTGCCATGGGCAGGGACACCTTCCCCTGTCCCAGGCTGCTCCAAACCCTGTCCAGCCTGGCCTTGGGCACTGCCAGGGATCCAGGGGCAGCCACAGCTGCTCTGGGCACCCTGTGCCAGGGCCTCCCCACCCTTTCCATAACAGATTTCTCCCTTATATCCCATCTGACCCTGTGCTCTGTCCATTACAAGTCTCTGCTCCTTGCCCTGTCACTACAAGCCCTGGTAAAATCTGTTCTGCTCCATCCCTGAGTGCCCTTTCCCAAGGGGTCACATCCACTAGTTACTGAACCAACTGAAGGTTTACTCCCCCAAAACCCAGAGCCTTGACTTCCCTCCTCCCATGGCCCAAATCATTCCTATAAAATGTTCCTTTCCATCAGCTGAGGTGATCATTCCCCAGCCTGCAGCTTAGCAAGTCCCTTCTGAAGCACACAGTGGGTGACACAGAAAATCCTTCTCTTAGAAATGTAACCTGTCAGTCTGGCACATCATCCTGAGCCCCTCTGTGCTCAGCTCCTTCCAGCCTCTGCTCCACGGGTCTGATATCTGCCCTGGTCAGTGTTTGTGCTGAGGGGATGTGAAAAGACACTTTACAACATGCACAACTCCCAGGAGCATTCAGTCCTTGTCCCCTGGGGATTTATTCCAGGATCACTGAGCTGTTCACCAGTGCCAGGCTGTTCTCTGCAGTGAATTGTCACCTCAGCACTGAGCCCCAGGCCAGTCACCCTTCAGGCTCCACCATAACCTTCACTGACCAAATTCTGATCTCAAATGCAAAGTCAGTGATTTGTTCTCATGAATCTGAGATGATCTGGGCTTACTTTCTTAATGAAATCGACATGATGAGATATTCCCTAATTCCCCCCACATTGGGGGGAGGCAGATGTGCACAGTTATAAAAGTCCCTTTCTAGTGACTGACAGAGAGCTGCTTTTCCAGTTGCCAGATGAAATGGCAAACCAAGCTCTTACTTTTACTTCACCCACTGCTCCTGCCTGGCCTTCCTGCAATGTCCACCCAGGAATGACCTGGTACCATTATTTGCCTCCTTTCCTCCACAGAAGAGATTCAGGGTCCTGCCTGCCCATCCCTGCCCACCCTGCTGGGCAGGAACTGAGATCAGGTTTATCAGGAGGGAAGTCCAAAGTGGTATTTTATTGGTCTGATTTAATTAATGTTCTGGAGGGAGCTGCAGGAAGTCCATCCTGGGGATTGTTCACATTATGATCTGCATTTGCTTTGCTGCTGCAGGTTGATGGAGTTGAGGAACTGGGATCTGCAGGGCACTTACCAATCTCCATCTTCACCTCCAGCCTCCCCGGCCTCAGCAGGGCCTCATCAATCAGGTCAGGTCTGTTGGTCATCCCTAAAGTCAAAGTTAAAAACAAAACACTGTTATCTGAGCTTGCTGAGTGGGTTTCCAGCCCCTGGTACAGCCCATGGAGCTAGGGACTCAAAGAGTCCCAAGAAAACAAGCTGGAGGCATCTGGAATCATCATCTTGTGGAATGCTGGGAGGGAGAGTCAGGGCAGGGATCAGAGCTGTCCTTGTGGAGCACCTGCAGGGCTCCTGCAGCAGGACAAGCACAGCTGGGGCAGCCCCACTCCCCCACAGGCTGACACATCAATTCTATCAGTCCTTGCAGGTTTCCCTAAACTACAAAACCCTCCTTATCAAAAATTGAAGAAGGAAATTGCTGAAAGCAGCAATATCTGCCAACCACAGCAGCATCTCCCTTTAAACCTGCTGCTGCTGCTGCTCCAACAGCAGCCAGGGCAGCTCAGCTGAGCTGCAGTGAGGCAAAGAGCAGCAGGGCTCAGGCAGCCCTCAGGACAGAGCAGGGCAGCCCCACATACCAATGACCAGGATGTTGTTGAGCTGCTCCACCCCATCGATTTTGGAGAGCAGCTGGTTCACCACGGTGTCGTGCACGCCAGTGCTGCCAGCCATGCTGCCCCTCTGCTTGCAGATGGCATCAATCTCATCAAAAATGATGATGTGCACCCCACTGTTGGCTCCAAGCTGTGGGAGAGAGCACAAGTCAGGAATGGCACCAGTCTGACTGCTGAGAGCAACCCAAAATCAACAGTGACCTCACACTGAGCTCAGACACAGATCTGACATTCCCTGTGTGCTCAGCACCACATGTGTGTGTGTGTGTGTGTGTGTGTGTGTGTATCTCACCCCTTCCCAGGGCATCATCCTGCCCATCTCCAGCCCAGGGGGCTCAGGGGGCTCTGCCCAAAGCCAGGACTGTGCAGCTACACAGGTTTCAGGGCAGAGCACAAGGCAGAGCACGAGGCTGAGCAGCTCAGGGCACAGACACAGCACTGACACTCCCTGTGTGATGCCAGTTTCTGGGCACATGAAGAACGAGGCAGATGCAGCAAATCAAGGGAAAGTTTCTCTCCTCCCTTTAATTATCTGACTCCATTATTTATATACATTTGTACAGAGGTCAAGAGATTGGCTACACAGGTCACCACCTCCTTGACCTGGATGCTGAAACATCACCATCCATCATATTTCTCCTCCCAGAGGAGAAAAATGTAAACAATAGATAAATGCTAAAAATATACATTGTTTTCTTGGAGCTGTGTGAGAACAGCACTGCAAGATTTCAAACACTTGCATTTTCAAGAGAAACTGAGGGCAACACCTGTGTGCTCAGCATCACATCTGTGTGTGTGTGTGTGTGTGTGTATCTCACCCCTTTCCAGGGCATCATCCTGACCATCTCCAGCCCAGGGGGCTCAGGGGGCTCTGCCCAAAGCCAGGACTGTGCAGCTACACAGGTTTCAGGGCAGAGCACCCAGGGAGCTCAGGAGGCTCTGCCCAAAGCCAGGACTGTGCAGCTACACAGGTTTCAGGGCAGAGCACGAGGCTGAGCAAGCCAAGCAGAGCTGGAACACGCAGCTCAAAGGTCCCAGCCCTCAGTCCCTGACAGGTACCAGGGACAGGGAACAAGGCTGGTCTGTGCAGGGAGGGATGCACAGGGTGGGAACACCCCAGGCTGGGCTGCAGTCAGTAAATACACAGCTTGCCAGAGCAGCTTTGTGGATAATATTTTTAAGGAGCCCAGGTTCTCCATGCCAGTCAGAGCCAGAACTGCCATTTCCAGGTTCACTCAGGGGTGAGGCAGTTGCAGCTGGTAGGAGAACAGGATACTTTTTGTGACTGCTTTATGAAGTTTTTCCCTTCAAATTCCACCTCTAAAACATCTTTTGTGGCCAGTGCAGACCATGTTATCACTGGGTGAATGTGCTGGCCCTGGCAATCTGCCCCAGACACAGGCAGCACAATGCCAACCTTTTGGAGACCTTTTTAATCTCCCAGCTGTCATCAGGCCCAGCCCCTGCAGCCAATATCCAGGATTGTGGTTTAACAGGTGTGTTATTGCCAAGGGAGAGCAGCTCCCAGAGATCCTGCAGCCACCAGGGAGCAGGAGATGGCACACATGGGTCTGTGTTACCACACAGAGCTGATTGACTGACTAATAAACCCTCTGCTGAAGAAATGGAATGATCTCAAGTCACCACCAAAATCTGCATCTTGTGAGCTGAATAAAATTAAGGGATCATTTGCTAATGACTGCTGAAAAGACTTCCCTGTACTTAAGTGTGACTAGCCTGACATTTGATTTTCCTTACCAGAAAATCCATCATGATCAAGTGATCCACAGCAGAGAAAAATCACTGTAGCACACATGAAAGAAGTACTTACACCATGAAATTAAAGACTGGGGTTTTGAAAGCCAGCTAAAGTAATGGCCAAAAAAACATCACTGCAAAAAACAGAATCTTTATCTTCACTTCCAGTTTCAAAGATCTCTAGTTTTAAGACATTATTCTCATCCTTTCTGCTGAGAAAAATTAACCACGTCTTGATTATAATACTTCAAGTGCTACAACATACCAATATACCTGCAACCTAAAAACCTGAAACCCTGAAAGCTGATGTGCTTATGTGCTGAAAACCTGAAAGCTGATGTGTTTTCTCACTTAATTTAGTAAGAAAAATCCAAACAGATTCAATTGTCTTTTCCACAAACAGAAAACAAACAAAAAGCAAAACAAAACAAAACAAACAAACAAACAAAAAACCAAAAAACAAACCAAACCAAACAAACACACAAAAACCAAACCAACCAACCAACCAAACAAAAAAAAACCCAGAGGAAAATTTGTACAATCTGAGTTTTAAGGACTTTCTGAGCAGGTGACAGCACATGATCCAAAGCAAGCAGGGCAGGGTGGGCACTGCTGTCTTACTCCCAAATAACTGTGCATGGAATCTCAGCACTGTCCCTGTCTGTCACCCTGAGTTTTTTTGCTTTTCAGTGTTTGGAGTTTTGTGTGGAGATTCTTATGCAGCTTTATGTAAACTATGTGTTTTTAGAACTTATTTATTTTGTTTACATATTTCTCCTCTGGGAGGAGAAATATGATTGATAATAATGTTCACCAACAAAGTCAAAAAGGTGGCAACCTGTGTAGCCAATCCTTTACCTCTTGATCAAAGTGTATACAAAATAAAGCGAAAAAATTAAAATAAAAACTTTCCTGCCTGACCTGCTAATGTCTGCCTTGTCCTTTGTGTGTCCAGAAGTGCAACACCTGTCTGCAGAGCTGCCTGGAGCCCAGCTGCCTTTCCACCTTCCAAGGTGTGTGAGCCTGCCCAACCCCAGCACCCCACAACTCACCAGGAATGACCAGAGCCCCAAGCCAAGCAGGGAGTCTGCCTTTAATGCAAGCAATAATTTGCAGATTCCAGACCCTTTCTGATCTCTCCCAGCCACAATCCCACCACCCTCATTCCTGTGTGTCCTCACAGAATCACCAGGTTGGAAGAGACCTTCAAGATCATCGAGTCCAACCCAGCCCTGACACCTCAACCTGATCACGGCACCAAGTGCCACATCCAGTCTCTTTTTAAACACATCCAGGGATGGTGACTCCACCACCTCCCCAGGCAAACCATTCCAGTATTTAATCACTCTTTCAGTGAAAAACTTCTTCCTAATATCCAACCTTTATTTCCCTTGGTGTACTTTAAGGCTGTGTCCTCTCCTATCAGTTGCTGCCTGGAGAAAGAGACCAACCCCAGCTGTCTACAACCCCCCTTCAGGAAGTTATAGACAGTGATAAGGTCAAAGCTCACCCTCCTCTGCTCCTCCTCTGCATCAGCAAAGAGCTTCCTGATGTTGGCCTCGGACTCTCCCACGTATTTGTTGAGGATTTCGGGCCCGTTGACCACCTTGGGCTCCCTGGCATTGAGCATCTTCCCGATCTGCCGCGCCATCAGCGTCTTCCCGCAGCCCGGGGGCCCGTACAGCAGGATGCCCTTGACGTGTTTGCAGCCTGCAAGGACAGGGGACAGCCTCACACAGGATGGGGACAGCCACGGGGCACTGAGGGAGGCACTGCTGAGGGAGTTGTAGCAGAATTTCTTAGAGAAAAAGGGCATGATTTGTATCTGGAGTAAAAATTTGTCCTGTGTTGTAGTATAAGATATGCACAAAGTACTCTATCACCATCTTCATCAACTGGGAGAATCCCACCAATGTCAAAATGATACTGCTGTTCCAGCTTCCCAGTGCCTGTGACACCTTCAGCCTTTCCTGAAAATGCAAAGCATCTACCTGGACATCCCAAGCACCATCAGCAGTGCTGGAACAAGCTTCAATGAACTGTTGCTGTACTTAGACTCCTGATAATTTAAATTTCTTATAAAAAACGAACTGTCAATTTGTTTATTGTTAGTTTTTGTTTTAATAGTCCTTTGTCTTATCAAATATGTAGTTTATATCTCTGATAACACCTGTGATTGCTGTGCTTGCAGATTCTGAAGAAAAGAAGATCCAAGAAGTTATCTTGATAAAAAGATAGCCCACTGGCCAAATGTAGAACACAATTTCGGTTTTTTAAAATCTAAAAACTTGTCTTTAAAGAAAAAAAAAAGAGGGAAATGTAGCAGTGCGAATTTCAGGTTTTTTGTGTTTGTACTTTGTTATCTGTATGTATTTGGTATAACCCTTCCCCCCCCTCTATTCTTATCCCTGATGTACTTGGCTCTCTCCCTCTCCCTCTCTCTCTCTCTCTCTCTCTCCACCTACCTCCACGTGTGGACACAGGAGCTTTGGCAAGGCCCCGGCCACATGGAACTGCACCTCAATAAACATCCTTGATAACCCAAGAGAGGGAGCACACTTCATTCTTCCAAACCTTGAATCCACACTCCAGCGAGCTCCCTGGGAAACTCACAAACTGCTCTAAATTGG
>JBBMKD010000101.1:3766033-3777319 GCA_037834095.1 Argya squamiceps
GGAGCCATGGAGGTGAGGGACGGGACCGAGAATGGGGACGAGAATGGGGACTGAGATGGGGACAGGGGTTGGCTGTGCGCCTCCGCCCGTCACACACCCAGCGGGCCGCCGCCGCTGTCGTGAGCCTGGCCCCCTCGGCGCTGAGGAGGTGCCGAGGCCCGACCAGCATCGAGCCTGCCCCCCGGCAGGTGTCCGAGCCCCGCTACCCCCTCCGGGCCCCGGCGCCCTCCTGTGTGGGAGCAGGTGTGAGACACGGAGCTCAGGTCTGTGGGGGAGATAGCCCTCGGCATCCTGAAAAACACCTGTTTGGGGGAAAAGGGAGAAAGTATGGGTTTGTGGGTTTCTTAAGGCTGCCTCTGGCCCTACAAGGTTTCCCTTGTTCTGTGGGATCGCAGACTGTGCAAGTGTCAGGTGTCCCTGTGAACGGCGATTTCTGAGGGGAAAACATGGCGCAGTAAGCTCAGGACAGAGAGGGGAGCTCCACAATAACTCAGTGTGTTCGCTTATTTGGGAAATGTGCCAGAAAAACACAGAAAAATACCTGGGTGTAATAGTAGTGTGAGCTACAATGAAGATCACTTGGTGCCTCCTCAGGGAGCTGCAGAAAGATGCGTTTCTAGAGAGCAGAGCTTATTCAGAGCCCTGATCCTGGGAAACGTTGACTTTTCTGGATTTATTCGTTATTCCAAATGGGCTGCTTTGGTAATATGCCAATAACTTCACTTTTCTATTTGTTGGCTGAGGGGGGCTTTAGCTAGCTAGTTTAGCTTTTCCTTGTGTGCCTCACCCTTGGGAGAAGAGGAGAGCCCTCAGTTTTTGTTCTTATTCCTTTTTCCTGCTGGCCTGAGATTCCTGGAGTGTCCCTCCAGCTGTTGTTTCTCCCATAGTTACAGAATGGAGCTCTCAGGGTGTGTATTGTAGGAAATTTCCAGCTCCTGACAGCTGGAAATGCACATCCATGCCATCGTGTAAGTTAAACAGTGTGTGGGAGCAGTGATGGAAGGACAAGAGGTGTTCAGGAATGTGTGAAGGCTGAATAACTCCTCTACTGCTGTTGGAGGAAGAGTTCCCTTCCCATGGCAGGGGTTGGAACTGGATGGGCTTTAAGGTCTCTTCCAAACCATGCCATGATTCTGTGAGCATTCTTCTGTGTCTGGTGCTCCTCTGTGGTGGCTCTGATGTTGGGAAGCTCAGCTGGTGGAAACAGGCAGAGTGCAGATCTCCTGTCTCTGAACACCTTCTCATGCTTTGGTAGGTTCAGCTTTTCCTTCAGGGTAAACAGGAAAGTGTTTTACATCCCTATATAGAACCACATCCTTGAAAACTCAGCTGGAACCGAATCCAGCACTAAATTAGAAGTGTTAAAGAAGTTACATTGTCAGCTCTGTTTATAATTGTGTCTCTGTGTGTAATTATGTCCCTGTCCCCGCAGCCCCCCGTGCCGCTCTCTGTGTGACAATGTCCCTGTCCTTTCCCTGTCCCCACAGCCCCTCATGGCACTGTGTGTGTGACAATGTCCCTGTCCTGTCCCTGTCCTGTCCCTGTCCTGTCCCTGTCCCCGCAGCCCCCCGTGCCGTTCTCTGTGTGACAATGTCCCTGTCGTTTCCCTGTCCTGTCCCTGTCCCCGCAGCCCCCCGTGCCGCTCTCTGTGTGACAATGTCCCTGTCGTTTCCCTGTCCCCGCAGCCCAACGTGGCGTTCCGAGGCGGCGGCCGCTGCTGGGGCGGCGCGGAGGCGGGCGGGAGGCCCACGGACGTGTTCAGCGCCGCCCTGCCGGGCTCTGCCTCGCTCTATGGCTGCTACAAATCACAGGTTCGCTTGGTTATTGATTCTCTTTACAGCTCTGGAAGAGTTTGGGTTGCTTGTGAACAAAATGACCAGAACATGTTTCTAAAGTGGTTGCTTACACTGGTGAATATAAATCACAATGTTTGGTTTAACTGTGGTAAATCTTCATCTCTGTAACTTTAATCAGAAGGGACAGTGGCTTTTCTAATGCAGTCACTGGTGAAGCTGTAGGGGATGTTGGGTAAAATGGTATTTCACCACTGTTCTGGTGGAATGTTCATGGTAATTGTTCTTCTGTTGGCATAAGCAATTGTAGGCAGAGTGAGGAGCAAACAACTCTTAGGGAAAACTGGAAAGTGGGTAAGGAGAACCTTAGGTATTGCCTCAGGTATTTCTGTAGTGAAAGCGTTTGTATGAACCAGTTCTTAGTCTGGTCAGCAGAAACTGCCAGGACAGTTAAATTACCAGCTCTCTCTTGGAATTTTTGCCTTTTGTAGCCATGAACTTTCACTGAGGTAAAATACTCAAATGAAAATTCGTTCCCAGCACCTTCAAGACCAGACTTGCTACTTCTTCCATCCAGGACTTGGTATTTTGTCAGACTGCTCTGCTCCAAAGGATTGTATCCTGAGTGTTTAACATTTAACCCTGCAAAAACAACATTGATATTTCATTTACTAAGTGCTAAGAAGGCCTATTGTGTCTAAACCCAACAGATAAGATAAAGGGAAAGGTGTTCCTTTTCACTTAATCAGGATATAATGCCTTTCCTCAGGAAAGGAATTGGCTGTAAGTTTTCTTCAGTACCTTAATGCCCTGTAATGAAGGGGAGAAAGGGGCTCTAATTGCTACTTCTGGGCAGGGCCAACAGCAGAAACTGGAGCAGATGTTTTAGGCTAACATTGTTGCTGGTTTTGAGAACTCTCTAAGCCTGGAGGAGGGGTCAGGTTGAGAAAGGAGACATTGTTTATTCTGTGCATGGTGCCGGGGGAAGTTTTCCACAAACCAAGCACACCCAGGAGTGAAAAGCAAGAGAATTTGGACACTAAAGTTTGCATAAACCTGCCTGGCTAATCCAGAGTTCCTGCCTGCCCAGTGCAGTCACTGAGCTTGTGCAGCTTTAAATAAAATCTTCATCTTTCTTTGCTCATTCCATTACCTGCTGGATTTCTTTAGTGCCATGAGGGATAAGAAGAAAGTGTTTCTGCTACTCTTTTTAGCTTCTTTTAACAGCCTTTGCACATTTTTACATTGTAGCAATTTCTATACTGGCACAATGCTCATACCCATAGGGCTGGGTTGTATAGTTGAAATTAAGATCTAGGGGTGTTTTATTAGTTGAAAGGAAGCTACTGGGGGTTCAACAGTTAAAATCACAGCCTCTGTTCTGAGTAAATTTACAAACACAAAAATCTGAATGTGATTTAATTGATTATTTCTGTATCTTCACAAGGAGTACTGAAGCATCCCCACCTTTTACCCGTGTATCTGAGTATCATTTTTATATTCATCGCTGGTGGAATTTCAAAATTACAGATGTTCTGTCCATATCTAGGCAGAAAGCTTGAATTTCAGTTGTATTTCCTTCAGCTGCTGTTCGTGTGCTGTAAGGTGCTGACAGCTGTGGGCCCATACTCTGTCCTGTTGGATGCATTGTGGTTCCATTATTGATCAGGTGTAGAGCAATAATAGCATGGATATCAAATATTATAGTTTTAAGTATATATATAGATAGTATTTGTTGTTTCCATACCTTCTTGATTACACACAGGCTGATTTGCCAGCTCTGAGGCACTTTGGGAGAAGTTAATGGTCAGGGGTTTCCTTTTACCTTACTTGTATCCAATGGCTTTCTGCTACTACTTTATCTTCTGTAGCTCAGCCATGATATTTACCTTCACCCTCCTTATGTATCAAAGGAGATTTTAGAGAGTGTGTGTTGTCAGATTCCCATCTAGTTGTAACATTAATTAATAATTTAAATTCTCTTCCATCCTCCTTAAGCCATTGTACAATTGGTTTCTTGTTGCAATCTTTGACTGGACAGGAAAGAACAAAAGGATTGCCTGTATAAGTTTCATATTCAGGACAGTTAAGGCAATTCAGGGAAACATGTCACAGTAACAGTCCTAACCAATGTAAAATTATACCAACATTATAGCCAGTCTGACATCTGGCACTGCCTGGGCAATTCTGCTCTGTGCAATTGTGTTTGTCTGAAATAATTACTGCAGTTGGAATTGCTACTACCCCTTGAGGGCATTCAAGTTCTGTGTAAGGCAGGCCTTCTTCCCAGGCACAGTTCTTGGAGTTACTTTTTCATTTTTTAGTCCCTCAGGTCCAGAGGAGGTGGTTTCTCACTTACCTGGTCCTGTAGTTTTCTTCAGTCCTGAATGGTGGTTCCACATGTCATCCTTGAAGTTTCACAGCTGTGAATGTTGTGAAATGAGCCTGGTGTGGTCCTTTCCAGTGCTCCTTTGGTGGTTCCTTGTCCCCTGGCCTTAGACCCAATCTCCCACCTGGGTGTCATCAACAGATCAATCACATTTCTGCCCTGAAGGTACTTGTTGATAGAGGACAAAACTCTCCCTGGAGAGATAACATAATTACACAAGTCTTCTTGGCCCAGATATTCAGAGTGTGCTTTGGAAGAGACTCCCTGATGAGGTCTTCTGTACAGATTTCAAAAGGACTGAGTTTATCTCTGGATCTGGGTGTTATTCTGACCCTCAATAGGTGGCAACATCTCAGGCCTCTTTCCTTTGTCCTTTATTCCCTCTATGGTGCCTGGAGGTTTTGGTGTAGCCTCAGGTGTTCAGGGGCCAGGTGGCCTTCCCTAAACGTAGATTCCAACGTTTGAAGGTCCCACCACCCACTGCTTCCAGTGTGGTTTTTACCAGTGCACTGTCCTGCTCACCTTCCCCAGAGCCTGGTGCTGCACACCCAGGGCAGCAGATACCTGGATCAGGTTTGTTTCCAGCCTGCTCCGGGCAGAGCTGTTGTTGTAAACTCATCCTTTTGTGCCTGACGTTTGTGGGGTGCCAGTCAAGGCTGTGGTGGTTTGGGAATGGCATTCCCAGTTCAGTTCTCCACTGAGACTCCCAACCACACACTGACCTCTCCTGCTCTCCCCTTCCCCTCCCTGCTGGGGCACAGAGAGAATTGGAGCACAAAAGGCAAAGATCAGGGGTGAGGTAAGATCAGTTTACTGGGAGCAGCAATGACAGAAGAAAAGGAACAGTAACAGCAACAGCACTGATGGCAGAGGGTGCAGGAAAGGATTCCCGTGGAAGAATTCCCCAGCAGTACTGGACAGCTCCCTCCAGCACATTCTCTGCACTGGAAGGATCCCCCTCTCCCTGGAAAAGAGCTCCTTTCCCCAACCCGGGCAGTGAGGTTGGGTGGGACAGAATAACTTCTGGCTCCTGGCCATGCCCCTTCCCAGCTACCACAGAAAATTAACCCTGTCCTGGCCAGAACCAGGGCAGTTTGTTTGTATCCTGTGCCTAGGAATGATCTCTTTCAGTAGTACCTCACCTACCTCCCCAGCCTGGCTGGTTTGGCAGGGAAAAGCTTCAGGTTCCCAGGAAATTATCAACTATTACCAATAAGTATTGATACCCATTCTGCCATGGCAATGAGAGAAGTTTATTTGCCAATAATTTCCTGCTGTGTTCCTTTTTTGGCCTGTCCTGGGAGAGGCTGAACCTGGGTCTGTGGATGCACACTGTGGTTCACATTTCTTCACTATATTTTTGTGATGCCTCCCATTCCGGTCCCAAGGCTACACAGTTTTACATTGTTTTCCAAAAACCATTGGGCTGTTCTTAAATCCCTGTGGTAAACCAGGGCAGCTTAATTGAGTCTTTGGCCCCATTTGTGGGTTCTCCCTTTCAAATGCAAACAGCTCCTGACTTTGGTGTCCATGTAGATACAAAAGAAAGCATCTTACAAGTCCAATACTTGTTACTGTGGCTGCCCAGGCCCTTTGGGGGTCTCTGATCACTCAGTGGCTGGGGAGGTGCCCCCTGCTCAGTTTCCAGCAGAGGTCAGCTCAGGACACACAGAGCACAAGGCTGAGTGACAAAGAATTTGTGATGTGCAGCTCCAGCACCTTCTTAAACAATTGCCAGCAGGATGTAATATATTAAAGCTTTTCCTAAGCCTTAAGCAACACTTGTTTAGCACACCTGAGAGCATCTGTGTTCAAAAGAGGGGTGAAAGGTGAGAGTAATACCATCAGCTTCCATCTGCAACAGAGAGCAAGGGAAGGGACTGAGAATTCTGCTTAAAAACATTAACGTAGCCTGAAATTGTATTCCAGGTGTGTGGCTTGCTTACTTCTCATATGCTGGTTCCTCCAAGAGTGAACTCAGTTATAACCATGTACAATGACAGAATGACAGTTTGATGTGTTTCATATTGAATAAATGCTTTTGTTGTACATTAAATGCAGAATGAAGAAAATGTGGAGTTACCTCAGACCTACAGTTCTTCCCTTTCAACATTAGAGTACTCTGCACCCCTGGACCCTTCCCTTTTGTACCCCTCTTGGTCTACCTGTACAGATGACACCAAGCAGCCTGCTGCTCCTCAGATGAACCTGAAGTCCAGGTAGCCATCCTTTGAGGGAGTGTGTGTCTGTTGGAGTAGATGGGTTATATTTTTAAATTTAATTTAATGGAGGAAGTACTTTGAAGGTAGGATTTGTTTTTATTAATGCAGAGTTGTTTTCCAGGATTCAGCCTGAAAGGAACGATTATGGCAGTGAAACTGATTTGTATGGACTCGTGTCAAACATCTTGGAGGAACAAGACAAACCACAGCCCTGCTTTGCTGAGGGGTGAGTGAGGTGCAGGTGGCAGAAACTCCCCTCTCTGATCTCCCTGTGCTCCTGAGTCAGCTCCATCTGCTGCTGGCCAGCCCTCATGCTCTGAGCATGAGCTTTCCCTCCCTTCCCATCAACTTCCAACATTTCACTTGGGATACTTGGAAGCTTTTCTCACAGCACTTAGATTGCCTGGCAGCTTCTGCCTCTCTGATATTTACAGAACTGGTTAATTGACATTTTTTAGATAAGATCTTAACAAGTGTTGTGGACATGCTGTATTCAGATAAATCCCCTGGATGTATGCCTTGGTCTGGTTTTTTTAATTTTAATCAAGACTGAATTCAGACTTTAGATTTCTTTCTTTATTAATGTCAATTCACAGAAAAAATACACAAAGCACAGGCCCCTTCACATTTGCCTGAACTGGCAGGAGAAAATTCCATGCAAAATTAATGTTTCTTGCTGTTAGTGCTACCTAAGAAATATTTGTGTATCTAAATGTCAGGTTTATTTTGCTTCTCTTCCTGCACCAGAAGAGGCAATTCCATAGTCATAAAACATGACACAGGAGGGTGCAGGTCCAGCATCCCCAGGATACTTACAGAGCTCTGTCTTTTCCTTTTCCAGGTCTAGGAGACAAGACAGGGAGCCCAGCTCTCAGGTTCCCAAGCCAGGCACTGCTTTTCCTTTCTGTCTTCCCAAACAATTCCAGTGATTTCTCTCTGTGTGCTGAATTATGTGTCTGAAATGAGGGAAAACTTCAGTCAGTCTTGATATCATGAGGCAACTCAGTAATTCCCTTGCTATGGACAGGCAGGGCTGGTTCAGTATTCCCAGAACTGGCCTGCAATGGCTTCCAGGCACAATTTCTCCTTCACTTAGTCTGTGTACAGTTCTCCTGGGCAGTCAGGGATTGATGGTCCTGTGTTAATTAGTGCTGGTTAATGGAAGGAAACGAGGTGTGCTGGGGTGCTGCCTCTGGCTTTACCTGCAGGAAGCAGTGCAGGCCAGTGTAAGGCACAAGTGAGGTGAGGGAGAAGCATTTTCTCTGGAGTGCTGGGACATGCCTGAGGGCAGCCTGGGTGCCTGAATTTGGTGCTGAACCAGGAGTGTTTTGGTGCTGACGGACAGCACTGGCATACCAGGATTTGATGTGTACACATCCCTTGCAGCCTGGAGCCTGTCCATAGCTCCTGAGCTGTGGTGCTGTGTTTGGACAAGGCAGAATCAGTTTTCTCAGCCAGTTTTGGGAAACTCAGGATGACAGGAGTGGGTAGAAGTTGAAGTCAGACATCTTGGAATCACTTGAGAGAAATGATTTGGGAATAATTAATTTCTTAAACCTTGTTTTATGTTTGGGAAGGAAGAGCAGCAGCACAGATCAGTGTCTAACCACATATTTCTTGTTTCCCAAGGAGTTGCCCTCCCAGCCTGAAGTCAGTGTGGCCAGTGAGCACGAGCAGAATGGAGCACCACGAGCTGCTGCCAGAGGCCAGGAGGGCAGCAGGGGGAGCAGGGGCCCAGCAGGGTTTCTATGGCACCGAGTCCCTCCCTGCTGCTGACCGGCAGTTCCTGCAGAGCCCCGCGGGGGCGCAGCCCAAGGCGGACGATTGTTACCGCGCCTTTGGCGCCGTGGACCTGGAGGAGCAGAGCCTGTACCCTGCCAGGAGCGACCGTGCCAACGGCTGCAGCTTGCAGCCTGGTGAGGGTATGAAGGCAGCACCTGTGTATCAGAACTACCCCTACCTGAAAAACACCTTTGCAGCCCAGGCTGGCTACTCAGAAGCAATCAAAGACTCGGGAGCTGATGCTTATTCCTATGGAAGGGAGAAGGTGTGTCCCAAAGGAGCAGAGGCACAGGTGCACCCAAAGCGGGCAGAGGCATTCCTTCCACAGTGTCACAGATACAATGAGAGCACAGATTATACCAGATACACTGAATATGCTCATGCTGGTAAAGCAAAGCCCAACAAGGGCACCAGTTGTAGCCTCCAAGAAAGTAGAAAGTTGGTAAATGGAACCCCTGAGGCACCATCTCTGGATGCAGAGCCCTATGCTAAATTATTTCAAGTTAAATCAGGAACTCAGAAAAAATTTGAAGATACGATTTCAGATCAGCACGAGTTTACATTTCCCAAATCTGCAGGACTTGTATCAGAAAAACAATTTGCTAGCGAATCTTCCTTCGGCACTGATTTTGGGCAAAAATTTGAATATGGGCTGAAATCTTTTGCAGCTTGTCCAGGAAATAATGGTGTGGAAAAGCAGCAGTTTTCCAAGGCTGATCTTCAGAATCCTGAATTCTATAAATCACTCCCACTGTTGCCCAGTGCAGCAGTCCCCTCAGCAGGCTCTAGTGCCAGGCCAGGCTGGATGAACATCCAAACCAAACCTGCAGCTTCTGGCCCCTTCCAGAATCCAAATCCTTTGTTGAAACTAAATAATCAGTCACCTGCATTTCCAAAAAGCTCTCGTCATTCTAATGATGTTTTTCAGTTGCCATCTTCAAATTTGCCTTTAAATAATAATTTACTTCACAAGTACTGTCAAGACAACCCATTCCTCTCCAGCCTTGACTTCGGCTACAGCGCTGCAGAGCGAGCTCGGGCAGCTGCCTGCGTGGAAGCCCTGGTTAGGGGTGGGGAAGAGAACCTCATCGAGTACCTCAATGAGAAGAAGCTGAAGCAGCCAAATGGATTCTGTGACAGTTACTTGGCTCAGCAGTTGGGGATCATTGACAATCTGAACAAACAGCGTTTCCAGCTGAAGCCGCAGAGCGAGCACTGTGAGCTGGAAGGGCAGAACCAGGCAGATGGGGTGTTCCAGGACATGTACCAGGAGTTACTGGAGTCTCAGGGGCAGCTGCATCTCGGGGCAGGGAATGGGGACACCGGTGCCATCGGTGCTGGGAACTGCCTGCAGGCTCCAGGCATTCCCAGCTGCATGGTGGGTGACTTCAGGCGGAACCGGCAGCTGGGCCCCAGCGCCTTCCCCATGAGACCTGCCTCCCTCCTGGGCCGCTCCGTGGTGCCTCTGATGGAGCCCCACCCCCTGTTCTCCCAGGAGGATCTCAAACGCCTGTACCCCTGCTTCCCAGAGAAGATGTATGGTGACAGTGCCCTCTCTGGCTTTGTGTCAGCATTTGGATTTCAGAAGCAAGTGAAGAGTCGCAGCGGGCCTGCCAGCGAGCTGCACGTGAGACTGGAGGAGTGCTATGAGCAGTGGAGAGCTCTGGAGAAAGAAAGAAAGAAGGTAAGAAAATCAAACCAGAATAATATCACAGATTTGATGGAGACCTCATCCTGCTCAGTGCAGTCCCACATCATGGGTAGTTCTGCTGTCAGGAGTTTAAATGTTTGATGGGACTTCAGAGTTACAAGTTTGTTGTTGCTGTAGAACATGAAAAAAAGATGAAAGACTCCAAATATTTCAGAAGGCAAAGAGCATAGAAAAAGCTTTATTGTCTAACTCTTACTGCCTTTTATGAGGTGTTCCCATACAGACTGAACATGGTTGGTGAATAGGAACAACACCTCTCTAATGCCATTGGTTAAACAGCAAAACTCCACCTGGAGAAGGATTGTTTGGAGAAAGGAGAGTTGTTTGCCAAGATTGTTTGGAGAAGAAGCTTTCTTGAGAAATTTTTCCTTGGGAAAAAGTTACAGCTGCTGGCAGGCTAAAATCTCTCAGGCCCAGAAATATCAGACCCACAATTTGTTTCTCTGTTTTTTGGGACAGGAAGTAAAAGATGTGGAGATTTAAAGCCTGGCTGGAAGCATAGCTAACTTTGTTTGGAACATTGCACTAAAAACAGGAATTCAGGGGCTTTTCCAGTCCCAGGGCTGGGGAAGGTGTGTTCATGAGGAACAAAGATGTGCTGTACCTTTTTTATTAATACAATAAATACAATGCCTCTGGAACTTTGAAAGCAAATCCAGTAAATATGTTTTGAATTGAAACTAAATTTAAATTCTTTCAATCCAGTTTTTTAGGAGCTACACTGAATTCCTACCTCCTGTTTTCCTGAAGGTTTAAACCTAGGGTGTATTTCAAGGGGTCCTTTTTTTTTTCCCCAGAAGCAGAGGCTGAGGGAAGAGTCATTTAATTAAAATCCTTGCAGTAAAAGACTCAGGTAGGGCTGTGTGAAGCCCCACTAAAAGCAGTTGCCTTTTTTTGATCTGTAGGAAAACCTGTCTTCATTTCACCAGCTGAGATGGGGTTTGAATTTCAATACCTGGGATTGTCTGAGGGGAAAGCTGGGCCAAATGTCACCTGGCAATAGTGGGGCCTTTGGGAGTTCTCCTGTGCCAGCCCCCACAAAAGAACCAACTCCAAGAAGATGTAACATGGGGGTTTTTTGATGGTGTTTCCTGACAAAAGCCAGAGGTTGCTTTGAATACAGGGCTTGAGGAACAGCTTAGGAGGGGAGGTGGTGTCTGGGGTGCATGGAAAGTGCAAGAGAGAAACAGCTGGCATGGGCATGGCCAGAGGCCATGGGGGAGAAATTCAGCTTTGTCACAAATCCCAGAATGGTTTGGGTTGGAAGGGACCTCAAAGTTCCCCCAGTGCCACCCCTGCCATGGCAGGGACACTTCCACTGTCCCAGGCTGCTCCAAGCCCTGTCCAGCCTGGCCTTGGGCACTGCCAGGGATCCAGGGGCAGCCACAG